>APFE030809313.1:0-109951 GCA_000404065.3 Pinus taeda
AGCGGTGTGCCCGGGGTGAAATCGATGGAGTTATTGACTTGACAGTGTAGGGGTACCCTTGTGGATGAGGTGAATATGTCCATGTACTCTTCCACAACCTTGTCCATATGCTGCTATTGTGAAGAGAAGTCTTGTCTAGAGTCTGTGGATTTTTCCACAACGTACTTCCTTCCTTGAGGGCAAATCATAATGAAGAAAATTTTTTTGGTCTGGAAAATGATCTTACTGCATTGCTTCATAGAGATAAAAGAGATGGCGGTAGGAGGTGCTACCTCTCATATCTTGTATAACTTATTTCCCAAACAAATAATGAGAGTGCGAGGTCTAGACTCATACATAGCAAGTCGCTTCCACAAGTATGCTTGGCCTAATAATATATCAAAAACTTCAAGAGGAGCAACATCACACAATACCTCATCTATGAAGGGCTTGATGTTGTAGGGAAGGAGACATTGTTGGCTTACGCGAAGATATTTCCCTTGTTGAAGTCACTCGATGGTGTACGACTGTGGGGGTGGTGTGGTCGGTAGGCCCAACTACCTCTACTAAAATGAGGTTCTTTTGGATTCTACAATCGAAAATGAATTACATTAGAGAACCCTTCACCCACATTATGAGTGGAAGATTCACTCCCCTCTTATGGATCTTCGAGCTCAATATTCTAGATCTTGGTGGTGGAAATGGTCGCACTAGGCTCCACGTCAACAATTTTCTTCCCTTTTTCATTCCCCTTGTCAGTTTTTGACTCAAAGTTGGAACATGCATTTGATTTGGAAGCCTTCAGCTCAACCACTAGTGACTGCTTGGATCGACATTTACTTGTGTTGTGAGTGGGGTTCTTAAGGAACTCACACCATTTCCTTGTGTCCTTCTTTGTCTTTGTGGTCTTGTTCTTTGATTTTGGATTCTACAAGTTTTACTGGGTCACCCAACCTTGGATTTATCCTGCATTCTGTCATTTGGGGACGTCTTTCCCTTGCTTCAGATTTTCATATCGAAAGTCACTCTTCTTTTGTTTAAATTTTTTCTTAACATTGATTGTGTATCGATAGGTGGCACCAAGTGAGGAGATGTCTAGGATCTCTATCACGTCTTGGGTGTACTTGTGTAGACAGTCACGGTACTTGAGTACCAAATGCTGCTCAGGATCCTTGATACCCAGCTTTGTGCGAAGGGTATGAGAAATATTTGTGAACTCTGGCACATCTTGGTCCATTCCCTGCCACAGCATGGTCCACTTTACGTATTTATCGTCATAACTCTTGTTCCTTGATGGCACATCAGTAAGAATTCCAAATGGTTACGACTGAAAACAGTGAGGATTCCCTCTCAACCTTTTGTTCACAGTAGGTTTCCCACTAGTCCTTGACATGGGGGGCACCCTTGAGGAGTGCAAAACTAACATTTTCCCGATTGGAAAAGTCATGAACTGAAAAATATCCTTCCAACAGATTTAACCATCTATCTATGATGAATTCATTTATCTGGCCTTCAAATATGGGAATGTCAAAGTTAACTTGCACCTTAAAAGGAGTGGTGCCTCTAGAGTGGTTGCTGGATGAAGATGTGTCACCTATGGGTAGTCGTCGAAGGATCTAGGAAAATTTATCCTTGATCGCATTCCTTTATCACTCGAGGGCTTCCTCGAGGAATATTTTGAAAGGATCTCCTACTCCCTCATCTTTCTTTTCTTCCACAATGGGAGGTCATCGGGGTTTACGATGCTCATCTTGCTAAGGTTCAACCAATTTGAGCCCTAACTCCCTATACCTTGACCTTGTTGGGGACATTGAAAGAAAAACAGAGAAAGAGTATACCACTTTGGTACCATTCATATGGGCTTATGCAGGCATGCAACAAAATACATATATAAACATAGACATGTAGCATAAAAAAAACTTCATTTCATTAATACCAAAGAACTGGACTATGCCCACATACAAAATGGAAATAAACTAGCTCAGGTGATGGTAGCTTATCTCATAGAAGAGATGTGGAAACTACATGTCTCTAAATTGTGTTACAATGAGGCTGAAGGGCCTTTTTATTATTGAACAAGGAAAACCCTAAACAACCAAAACCCTAATCCCAAGAGATGAAACGCTAAGAGTTTGTGGGCCTCATTGGGGTTAGTTCGGCAACAAACTTCCCAAGCTCGTAACTTTTTCATATGATCTCCATTTGGCATGTACAAAACCTTTTGGGAAATATCTCTCCAGGTAACTCAAAAAAATGTCATTTAGGGGGTCAAAACATCTCCTGAAGTTCAAGAACCGAAAAACTGCTAAAAATAGTAATTGCTGCTATAATCAAGGAAATGGATGAAATCGACTGGAGGTCTAGGTGGAATAGGTGAGTGCCCACCAATATCCACTTGGATCAAGAAGATCCAAAACCTAGGAGACAAAAGGGGATCCTAAGGGGGGAAGGCAACACCAAACTCTAAAGGGAGTTAAATGATGAAGAAACCTATCCAAAAGGGAAGTAAAACCGTGGACAAAAACATAGAAATCAGTAGTTGAAAGTTTTCTACCCTAGACTCCTCAACTTAGAAAATATCTTCCTAAATGATGGAGGTGTACTCTAAAACCTATGCGGTTTTTTCCTTCCTCATTGAGAAATTACTAAGAGAATCTAGGCCTAGGGGTGACTCATGAAAGAATAGAAACCCTTCCTAGTACACACACAACATAGTCGGAAAATATGGAAAATTATGAAAAAATAAATAAACTAAAAATGACAGAATATGGACACTGACCGTAAAAGTGTGTTGGAATGCATGAAATGGCCTAAAAAGTGCATTGCAGAAAGCAAAAAAGAAACCAAAATGTGTTTTTTTATCCCACAACTCTTGCTTAGTAAATCTCACCCAAATTGTGTCGTCTTCTGCTCGGTTGGTACCTGTGACTTGCGGAAAGATGCGGAAAACCAACAGAAACCAAAAAATTTCCAGAAAATAAAGGAGATCTAAAAATAGAATTTGAGAGGCTAAAAATAGATGGAAAAAACACTGAAGAGCAGTAAAACGACAATGGAGTTAGCATTTTTTTGACAAAAATGTAGCTAAATACCGAGCGGAGTTGCCTTTTGTTGATATGAAAATTATTTATATGTCTACCAAAAATGTTCACTTAAGTCATTGGTGACAAATGACCCTAACAACAAGGTGTGGTCACTTTTATGCTTCAAATCTACAATAAAACATGACAAAACAGTGCAAGAAAATATCTGATGCAAGCCCAAAACATATAGCAGCAAAAAAGAGAAGTGTAATAACCCAATAGAAGACTTTAAATAAATTATAATTTTATTGAAATACCTGGTGAAGAAGATTTACAACATGGGTCTATAAAATCTCACTCCGTGGGATGGGTCCTTTTGATGTCCTTGTGCTTCAGCGATCTTGTTCTTCCATCTCAAAACGCAGAAAACCCGAAGGCAAGATGGAAATCAAGTGGGAGAATAAATTTTATGAGATGATAATGGTGATGATGATAATGATCATGCTGAAGAATGAATAGAAAATCCTCTTATTTATAACAAATTATTGGGTTAGATTAGGAAATGGAAAATAATAAAATATTATTGAACAAATCAAAATCTAACTGTTAGGAAGACTTTATTATATTTTTTGGAGAGGGAAAAGATATTCAAAATGGTCAAATATCTTTATTTAAAAAATGGTTGAAGTAATTAACAAATAAAATGATTTGTTAAACACTTTGTGAGGATTAGGAAAGGTGTGAATTCAAAATAATTAATAAATAGTGATTTGACAATTATTTCAAAAATAAAATTAAGGAATAATAAATAAATAGTGATGTATTTAATTATTCCAAGGTGATTTCATGAAATACGACAAGGAATAATTATCAAATAATCATTTAATAATTATTCCTAGAGAAAATTAAATAAATAATTATTTATTTGATTATTTTCATGGGGTTTTTTTATTTTAAACAGAAATAATTTAATAAAAATGGTTTACTAAAGTATTTCCTATCGTGAAAGTCATTTTACTATGGTAAAATTAATCATGAATGGTGTATTTCGATCCACCTAATTAGAAATGGCTAGGTGATAATTTTTTAGGTGATAACATTAGAGATCAAGTTAAGATCAAATGTTGTATTAGAAAAGATGATTCCTCAAAGGGTGGACATGGAAGGTTGGAAAGATCAAAATTAGTAACAAAAATATTGTTCATATCATGACGGTAGATCAATGTGCTCCCATTCAATGGTATCATAAAATTTGAAAATGCATCAAATAATTTATGATGAAATCAAGTTTCACCTTTTAATGGACATTTACTAGCCCAATTTCTTTCCTTCTTACAAATGAAATTGGTTCCTACCTCTATCCTTTGAGCACCATTTTTTATTCTTTTGAAATAATGCTTTTTGGGTTTCTGGAGCCCCTATCTTCTCAAGTAAAATCTTTGGAGTTGTGATCTCTTTGTACACTTTCTACACTAGAAATCCTTTCCATAATGTTTTCTACTGGTAATGTTCTTCTTGTTGTGATACCAAAAATGGTATGTTTTAGTATATATATCATATACACTTTGATTAAATCCAAGTTGTTTCTTCAAAACTTTTATTGTCTTATTATGCAAAAGTTCCTTCTAGTATGTATACACATTTTGCTTATGAAGTCTTGCAAGAGACAAATTTTCCATGTCTATGGATTCATCTTCAAATCTTTCCCTTAGTAAATCTACTATTCTACCAAGAATAACAGACAAGTACTTTCTTAAAAAAATTGTATTAAGTGAATATATAGCTTTATACAGAAGATCATGCATGGCGCAAAAAAATTGAGGAAGTTCCTTTATATCGCAAAGTCTTTGACTCATGAACATGTCGACATAGTTTCAATTATCCACCTTGGTTTCTCCATAAAACTCATGGAGTGTAGCACTGAAGAGTTGAACAACTTGCTTATTATTGTTCATGGTATTAAGCTTATCTAATTCTTCCATTCTTGACCACCATAGTTCTAAGGTACCCTGGAGTCCCCAAGTTATTCTTAAGGCTAAATCAAACCATAAGACTATTGTGATGTATTGATTTTTGTGTCCTTGCCCATGCACTCCAAGTGTGGTTTGGCATCAAGATTTTGTTTTTTGTTTCTTCTCTTCAAAATTAAATGTCTGGCTATAAATTTCTTCAACACTCAATGCCTCCTCTAATTTAGGATTTTTTTTTTCCATACTTAATTTTAAATGAACTACTACTTCCATGATTTTATTAAGCTTCATATTTACTTCTTCTAAAATGTCAAAATGAATAGATGCATTAAGATTTAGTTTATCTAGGATAGAATGTAGTCATGACACATGGGACTAAACCTTTAGTATGTCCTGGGTTAAGTCATCCAGGTCTTGATCTACACAAGTTAAGTGATAGTTATTGTAGTTCTGCAACCTTATTATTTATTTCAGTTTTTCATTAGCAACTTTCCTATATTGTAGGAAATCCAAATAAGTAACTAGATTACCATCCTTAAACGTGGGAATAAAATTGCTAGGGGCTAGTCGTCCTTGTAGGAGAATGTGCATTTTTATATATTCTCCTACCTTTTCTCTCGAGAGTGTATATCTCATGAACCTTATCTCTTAAAGAAGCTATATGTAAGCATTCTTGGCATTAAGCATGCTTTCCTAGATGTTCTTCTTTTCTCATACCCTAAGAACTATGGAAAGCATGGAATTTTCTTTCATAAATGGAGCTTCTCGTGGCCAAGAAAAAAATTCTTTTTGATGATGATTCATTCTTGTGCTTCATATGCCATCAAATATCTATTGAGTCATTACTTCTGAGTGATTTTCTTCTTTCCAGAAGCCTTCATTGTGTTTCTACTCTGCGTGCTTGTAAGAATTTAATCTAATAGTTGGGCCTCTACTTATATAAAAAATGGACAATCTCTTAGGTTTTGTAGGTGGAAAATGATTTTAAGATAATGGATGTTTCTCAACATTCCATTGTTCAGGAATTGACAACTGTGAAAATCCCAAAGTAATGCGGGTGACATTTCTAGGTCCAACCATCACGCCTCATGTAGTGGCTATTTGTTTAAGCTGGGGATTAAGAGTTGGGAGAGTTGTGGAGATAAAACATAAACAAATGGTAGAATGTAACTAAGTTATATCAAAATGTACATACATGTTAGTGATGGAAAAGTGAATATAATCTTGGAGGAGTTCATTAATATGGGGATACATTAAAGGAACTTGATATCTAGGAATGATGGATGATCATATTGGTCCATTATGCATGGGCAACTCAAATCCACCTAATAGTGCATTAGTGAAATGATTATGCCTTGATTCAATTACAGAAGCTAATCATGGTACATCTAATCTAGGTTGAACTAGTGGGTCGATGCCAAATTGTATTAGGCTAAGAGGGACAGATTTATATTGTTCCTCAATTCCCCAGTGTATATCAAAAGTTTTTATTAAGAGAATTGATACATAGGCTAAGTAAGAATGAAAAGTATACATACAAATGCATACCAAATAAAATTGGTTGTTTTGAATTTGAAGATAAAAAGATCATAAATCTTTCTCATAAAGATCGGTGGAAATTTCCAATTAAAATCTAATTCATACTCCTAAACTATCACACTTGTGTCATATAAAAAATTTGACTAATTTATTCATTAATATTCCAAACCACCTATTTTTCTTAGATGATTTCAACTCTGCTGAATAGCCATAACCAGAAGAGGCTATTTTTAGTTCACTTAACTACTCATTATTGTGCAAGTAGGAAAGAAAAGAAATATGAAAAGAAAAAATATCTAGTACCTAAAGAATGGGACGCCAACATGTGTTAATGGAGTACACCTTAACATAGCCGAAAAGTATGTTTGTATTTCGACCTTAAAGAGTATTCACGCATGGATATAATTTAAGAATTAAAACAAGGACACTTGTATTATCAAAAGAGTAGTATATTCTTTTGGGATCAAAGATATTTGAAATTGGTTCTGTTTCCAATAACCATGGGAGAGTTGGTTAGAGCAATAAGTGATTCTTTAGAAACTTTTAACTTCAAAATATTTGATTCTGGGAGTGCAAGCCAATATTCCCCCTCTCATTATTGGGGTATCAATTTCTATCCATCATTAGATCCTTTGTTCTCACATTGGTGACATTGTAAATGTCAAAGGACTATACCAAATTAGCATTCGGAGCAACTACTTTCCATATTTAGTTGTGTATGGAACATAAGTGGAATGAAAATTTAATTTTGGAGATATTCTTTATAACTAAATGAACATTCATTCAACTTGTTTCAATATTTAGTTGTGTTTGGAACGCCACTGAAATGAAATTTAATGTTGGACATATTCCTTATAACTAAAATAAAAATTCATTCTTCAGCTCATGTTCTTGGTATTGTGTTTTGTGTTTCAATCAACAGCGTTTTGTGTTTTAATCAACATCTCAATTTAAGGACAAGTTGGTGTAGTATTAAAATAAAAAAAAAAAAATTGTGCATTAAATAGTTATTTTAAAAAATAAATGAGTAAGAAAATAAATTAATTAAATTTTTCATTTTTTTAAATTTTAAAATAGATTTACATTTTAAATAGGTTAGAGCTGGTATATTGCCTTAAAAAAAATATGGTAATTTTGTTATATAATTTAATAAATAAATGTTAATAGCTACAATGCAACATAATTTTTATCTAGGTTGTTATAGTTAATTAATTGATTAAGCAACTGCATTTCTTTCTCCTTATATGCTTTCTCCACATACTTTTTTTGAAAAAAAATTTCTAAAAATTATATCTGCACTGCTTCTTCCACACATCCACTTCCTCACAGCTTCCTCCACACCTTGTTTGGTAACTCGCAACTCATTATGTTATGTTTGTGCTTGCTCCATTCTTCATTCTACTCTCTAACTTATTTAACTTAAATATTTGTGTTTTGGTTGTGCCCAAATGTAAACATTTTTTTTATAATAATATTTGTGTGAAAGTGTGAGTATCTTTTTTAATAATAAAATGTAAACATTTTTGTTCAATAATAATATTTTGTTATTTTTATGTGAGTATTTCCTTAAGAAAGGTACAAGGAAAAATAATATCTCAAGAAACTGTTGATAATTGGGAGCAATTATCTCCAAGTTGGTTCTCCATAATTCTGATGCCTAATTTACCTCTACCACTGGTTGTACAGATAGACGAGAATCACTCCTAAAAATTGGCTATACAGACTCCTGTGATTGTATCAGTTTTCCTTATTCTAGGCCTAAACTATAGGATCTGAAGTGTATACAATGCCTATTTATGCCGAACAAGTACGAGTAAAAAATTAAAAAAAAATTGAAGCCTTTCATAAAACTTCCCTGTTTTTGACTCGGTATCGAAGCCAAGTTCTTCACCTCTGTGCTTGAATTCTCATATACCCCTCGTATCATGACTAAGGATCAACCCGAATCATCTTTTGTACCAGTCATTCATGTTCAATCAGAAAACCCCAGTTTCACCACCAATATCATCCTTACCGAAGTTAATTATGATGTTTGGTCCCAAATCATGGAAATGCAGATCGCACGGCGTGAGAAGCTTGAATACCTCACGGGTAAAACACCTATTCCGCAGGTTACTGATGTTGCTTATGCAAAGTGGTATGCTGAAAATCGAAAGGTCAAAGGATGGTTGCTGACTTCTATGTCACCAGAGATTATGAAGCGCTATCTTAGATTGTCTACTACACGTGAAATCTGGACTGCTCTTGCTAAAGCTTTCTATGATGGATCAGATGAACCACAACTCTTTGCGCTGAATCAACGGCCATTCTCCACCAAACAGGTTGGTCGTTCTCTTTCCACCTATTATGGTGATCTAGTAGAAATCTTCCAAGAACTAGATCATCATGATAGGATTGTCATGAAGGATCCTAAAGATTTTTTCGCCTATAAAAAATCAGTTGAGAGACTGCGGGTGCATATCTTCTTGAATGGACTATATGCAGAATTAGAACAAATTCGAGGTGAGATTCTCAGAAAGGATCTTGCACTCGATCTTGAAGCAACGTATGCATATGTTTGCCGTGATGCCATTCGCCGAGCTGCTCTTCTAGGTGAACCTAAACACTCTAAATCCGTTGCTATGGTGGCTCATCTGGGCAAGCCTTACCAATCACAAAAAACAGATTGCACTTCTGGTCCACCAAATCACACAACTGACCAAAATCGGTCATCTGGATCACAAAATCGTAGCTATGAAATAGGAGCTGCAAAATCAGAATGTGTATGTACTCAATGTGGAGAAACCGGGCATATAGAGTCACGTTGCTATGAATTAATTGGATATCCAGAATGGTGGGATCCTGCCAAGGCACCTCGCAAGCGAAATTCAAAGTCAAATCATCATGCTTCTGTTGCTGTGGCTGAGCCCTCCACCAACACCAGTACTACTGAGGAAGCCTCTTCTTTCATTGCTACTACTGGGAATGTTGGTAAGTCTCTCCATACTTCTGTCCCTGTTAGTCATAGTGAATGGATAATTGATTCAGGTGCCACAGATCACATGACCTTTGATGGTAAACATATTCGGTCCATGAAATCCTCAGACCACCATATAGTGACCACAACCAATGGTACTCCCTCTCCCGTGGTTGGAGAAGTTTCAATTTCTCTTACCCAAAATTTGAATTTGGAGTCTGTACTAGCTGTTCCTTCTCTTAATCATAACTTATTGTGTGTTGCCCAAATAACCCTCACTTTGAACTGTATTGTGATATTTTGGCCTAACCTTTGTGTTTTTAAGGACATTCAGACTCGAAAGACAATTGGTTATGGTACTAGGAGAGGAAAGCTCTACTATCTTGATCTACTGCCGGCAAGCTCCAATCAGTTGGCTCAAGTTTTCTCAGCTAATAAGTCTAACACACATCAGCATTCAGAAGTCTGGTTATGGCATAGGCATTTTGGCCATGTATATTTTGGATATTTGCAGAAGTTGTTTCCAAAGCTCTTTTCTCAATTAAATGTTTCGGATTTTAAGTGTGACATTTGTGAACTGGCTAAAAGTCACCGTGTACCATTTCCGATTAGTATGCATAAAAGTCCTACACCTTTTATTGTTATTCACTTAGATGTCTGGGGACCTGCAAAAACTTCTTATTTGAGTGGAGCACGTTGGTTTGTTTCTTTTATTGATGATCATACTCGCATGAGTTGGGTCTGTTTAATGAAATCAAAGAATGAATTTAGTTCCCTGTTTCTGCAATTTCACAAAATAATAGCCACCCAATATAAATCAAATATTCAGGTTCTTCATACTGATAATGGTGGAGAGTTTGTTAATCAAGACTTGAAACAATACCTGAATTTACATGGCATTGTTCATTAGACGACTTGCCCTTACTCCCCTCAACAAAATGAGATAGCAGAACAGAAAAATCGTCACCTTATTGAAGTTGTTCATGCTTCCTTGTTTGGGGCTCATATCCCTGCTAGTTATTGGGTAGAAGCCATTACGACCGTAGCTTATCTCATTAACCGTGTACCCTCTAGTTCAATATAATTTCAGACCCCCTTTGATGTTCTACATAATACTATGAGTGCCCCTACCATACCGAATCTGTCCCCTAAAGTTTTTGGGTGTGTAGCTTTTGTGCACCTTCACAAACCCTTGAGAAATAAGCTGGAACCCCGTGCCCTTCGCTGTGTCTTTGTTGGCTATGCCTTGCATCAAAAAGGTTATCGGTGTTATCACCCCCCTTATCGTAAAATTTATGTTACTCATGATGGCGTCTTTCATGAAGATGATATGTATTATTCTGCCTCTGCATCTCCACTTCAGGGGGAGAATAGAGATGAAATGGAGACTTTGCATCATTATTTGGACCTTGATCTTATAAGTGGAGATAATTTGGACACTAGGGGTGAATTTGACCATTTGGAAAAAAGTGATGGTGACGTCGTAACTCACAGAGGTGATTGTCCAGATGGGTAGCAAGTTATGGAGAATGAGGTTCGGGATCAAATGAGAGTGGAAGTGTCATCTGTGTCTTCCTCCTCTCACGATGTACCACCAAACCAATTGTCTTCTCCAGCCGATTCCATGCCCGAGTCTCAGGTAAACTCTGAATCTTAACCTCAATTAAAAAAGCTACCAGATCAAGTCACAAGAGGGAAACCCAAAGTTAACTATGAACATGTTCTCAACTCCAAATCTAAGTATCCCATAAGCAATTATGTATCCTACCATAGACTGTCAAATGAAAGTAAGGCATTTGTGAATCAATTATCTATTATAGCTATTCCTAACAATGTGCAAGAAACTTTGAAATATCCTAGATGGAGGGAGGCGATGAATGAAGAAATGAAGTCTCTTCAAAAGAATTCAACGTGGGAAGTTGTTGACTTTCCTGAAAGGAAGATACCTGTTGGATGTAGGTGGGTATTCTCCATTAAATACAAAGCTGATGGAACCATAGAACGGTTCAAAGCAAGACTTTTCGCCAAGGGATATAATCAAACATATGGAATTGATTATATGGAAACATTCGCACCAGTGGCCAAAATTAATATACTCTATATTTTACTATCTCTTGCGTTGATTTTTGACTGGCCTTTACATCAATTCAATGTAAAGAATGCATTTCTGCATGGAGATCTCCAAAAAGAAGTATATATGGAGTTTCCCCCTGGCTGTAAGCTGCAGACTAAAGGCAATAAGCAGGTCTATAGATTGAAAAAATCTTTATATGGCTTGAAGTAGTCTCCTAGAGCGTGGTTTGGAAGGTTCACTAGCTTTATGAGGTCTATTGGTTACAAGAAAAGTAACTCAGATCACAGTCTCTTCTTGAAACATAATGGAGAACGAATCACAGCCCTCATTGTGTACGTTGATGATATGATAGTCACTGGAGATGATCCTGAAGAAAGGAAAGCACTGCAAGAGCAGCTTGCCCGTGAGTTTGAAATGAAGGATCTTGGGAAATTGAAGTATTTCCTTGGAACTGAAGTGTCAAGATCAAAGAAAGGTATTTTTCTGTCACAACGGAAATATGTCTTAGACTTATTGAAGGAAACTGGCATGACAGGATGTAGTCTAGCTAATACCCCTATGGAAGAAAATATGAAGCTAGGTGTGCACCCAAACCAAGTTCCTACTAACAAGGAGCGTTATCAGAGATTGGTTGGAAGATTAATGTATCTTGCACATACTCAGCTAGATTTAGTCTATGCACTAAGTGTTGTCAGTCAATTCATGCACTCCCCAAGTGGAGAACATATGAATGCTGTCATCCGGATCTTACGCTATTTGAAGTCATCTCCAGGAAAGGGAATTTTATTCACAAAAGGTGATAGCTTGGATGCTAAAGGTTACACAGATGTTGATTGGGTTGGGTCAATTGAGGATAGACATTCTACATCAGGCTACTTCACTTTTGTAGGAGGAAATCTGGTTACTTGGCGAAGTAAAAAACAAGAGGTAGTTGCTAGATCCAGTGCTGAGGCCAAATACAGAGGAATGGCTAAGGAAATATGTGAATTGCTGTGGATCAGAAATCTGTTGCAGGATTTACATATGAAGCAAGTCGGTCCTATGAAGTTATACTGTGATAACAAGGCAGCATGTGACATTGCTCATAATCCAATTCAACATGATCGAACTAAGCATGTTGAGGTTGATAGGCATTTTATCAAGGAGAAACTAGAAGCAAAGTTGATTGAAGTTCCTCACGTTCGATCTGAAGACCAACTTGCTGATGTGCTGACCAAAGCAGTGTCAAACCAAGCATTTAATAGCTGTCTCAACAAACTTGGCATGAGTGACATTTACTTACCATCTTGAGGGGGAGCGTTGACAATTGGGAGCAATTATCTCCAAGTTGGTTCTCCATAATTCTGATTCCTGATTTACCTCTGCCACTGGCTGTACAGATAGACGAGAATCACTTGTAAAAATTGGCTATACAGACTCCTGTGATTGTATTAGTTTTCCTTATTCTAGGCCTAAACTATAGGATCTGAAGTGTATACAACAACTATTTATGTCGATCAAGTATGAGTAAAAAAAATAAAAAAAAAATTGAAGCCTTTCATAAAACTTCCCTGTTTTTGACCAACAGCACACAAATGACAACCCGTTATGGCATCAATGGTTGCTTATATGCATGAAAAGTGTGGATTATTATAGGAAAATTTGAAGATGCGATGTCAGAAGCCATTTCGTGCTAGATTTGACGCCAGTATCGAGGATGGTGTAGAGAAATATAATACATAATCCTTTCATTACCATTCTATTTTCAGTGATAGGGATAGGGTTTCCGTTCCACACAACCGCTTTCGAGTCACTAAGATAAGACCTTTTGTCCGCAATGACCTACTATGCCAGTAGTATGCTTTCTATGGTTATCTTGAACATTAATATTGTTTGTCACGATAGATATTAGGGGATTATCAATAAAGTTTATTAGTGGGCGAACTATTTGTATTTGTAGATAACATAGGTATATTCACCAAGGAAAAGGGATTAGTGGGCACTATTAATCAAAACAAAGAAGATCGGGAGAAGCCTAACAAATAAAAAGAAATTGATAACCGCATAATGAAGTAATCAACTCTCTTCAGTTTTTATGAATGTCAAGGAGAGAGACTATTTTTTTATTCGAAGATGTAGATATGCTAGTTTATCTCTCTAGTTCAAACACATATATGGGGTTAATAGTATTATAATATAAAAACCAGTTATAAAGAATAGTGCACTGGAAATTTATTATTTTTCACAACGTTGAGATTTGGAAAAACCATTATTAAGAAAATTAGATTATTGAGTTTAGAAATTTATTTTACAGTTTAGTATAATGTGTAATTTGTTTTCTATTTATATTAAATTCCTATTTAAAATAAATTTATGTTGGTTGTAAAAACATTAATAATTAATAACTCTCGAATTTTTAGAAAATCTCCATCAAAAATGCCTTATAAATTTCAAGAATGATGTAGAATATCATGATGAAACTGGTAACATGTACCATAATGTAATTCCAAAGAGAAGGCCATTGCTAGAAAATACATGAGATTTTTCTTTTTGGAAGGAGATTTTATTCCCATTAGTTTTACGAAAGAGCAGTTCAAAAATTTTAATGCGTAATCAAGTCCAAGAATTAGCACGATGTATCGTTATAGAGGCTCTATAGATCGTGTATAAGCCACTACGCCTTAGTTCCACTATCCACCTAGAGAAATTGATGTCGTTACAGTTATGTGCAGTTTTGATATTTTTGACATTTTATGTTTGGATGTTTCCTATCGTGTTGTCTTTTGGATTTTTCCTGGTGTGTGGCTTGAAATTATGCTTTTTGATGTTTTGTTAGTCATAGCTAAAATTATGTTTTTCGACATCTTGTCTTTGGATAATTTTAGTCAAGAAAGTCATGATTTTTAATGTTAGTCTTACCTACAATTATGCTTTTTTGATGGACATATATCAGAGGCTTAGGGAACTGCTGGTGGGGCTCATAAACATGCGTCCCGATGCACGGACTCCAACCGACCACTGTGCCTACTTGGACAGTTTGTTCAATTTGACCGTGGGGGATTCGCCCACAAAATTCACATCATCTCTCTAGTGGATGCGTTCTACTACCTATTTGAGAAAGGAAATGAAACACGAGGCTTGGCCACAAGACAACTTTGTACACCCCGGAGAAAGGAAATGAAACACGTGAAAAGAATAAATGCAATGAGCAGATTGTGTGATGATGGAGATGTCAATAGAAGACAAATGTTGGACAAATTTTGTTGTTAGAGTACAAAGGTTAATTTAGTGGTAAAAGGTAGACAAAGGCTGGTTGGATTATTTTCAAAAAGATCTAGAGGTACAAAAAAAGCTAGAATAAGTCTTTCATACTAGTAAAAAAGTTTTATTTTGCAAAAAAAATGGAATTTCTTGAGCGTTATATTCATGCTTTTCTATAACTCTTTGAGTTTCTTTAGTCTCTCATGATTTTGGGCTTCAAAATTTTCCATATCCACCTACAATCTAAACAATCAACAATTTCTTAAAACAAAATATTAAACCAAGTCTAAATCAAACTTTGAATAAAATCTAAGAATAAAAAAAAAAACTAATATTGCACGCGAAGCGCATGGCATAATGGTCGGGGAAGTCGTTGTAACGCACCCCAACCAGGTTCGAATCCTGCAGCGCAGCATTGCTGGCGTATTTCGGCGGATGACGACTCTTTCCGTATTGATGGCTGATGACGAGGCTTATGATATGAATGTATATGTATCACGATGTGGCTGTATAAGGTGTATATGTATATAAATGTGATTTTCCAGTGGGGGCTTCATCCCTTCCCCGCGTGAAAAAAAAATAAAAACTAATATATTATTTAAATTAAATTAAATTAAAGTAAAGTAATTAAACTAAAGTAATTTTAAATAAAAATTAACTTAAAATAACTCAAACTATAACATAAATAGATTAAAGTTCAAATTTATATGCTAATTATATTTTTAAAACAAAATTAAAATTTTAATAATAAAATGAGAAATCAACGTTACTGAATCAAAGCTAAATACTTCAGTTTAAACCAAATTTAAAATAAATTTAAGCTAAACTAAATTAGTTTTTAACTAGTAATATAACTAAAATACAGAATTTTAGATCAAATAAACTAACAAAAACTAAATTGACTACCATAGACAAAAAACTAAAATAGTTATTAAAAGGGTCATGACATAAAATGAAAGGAAACTATGAAGTTCCTATCACTAATTTAATATTATCATCGAAGATAAGTTGAATTCCAAGCTTTCCAGTAACCCTTCTACATCGTCTGCAGTAAACCAGCCATTGCCATCATTGTCCAAGGTATTCAAACTCTGATATAGGTCCCATCTTTCAACGAAGGCCATGTATATTTTATCTACAAAATCAATGCTCCTTTGATCAATCCTACCTCCAAAAAAGTGGTATTTTCCAAGATCACTTATAATATGTGTATCTTTTGGATTCCAAAGTTCAGGAAACTTAGTTTCCCATTATCTCAGAAACCCAATCATGAACATAAAAGTTGTAGAAACTATAAAATTTCTGAAACCAACTCAGGAACATGGATACAACAATACTCCAATACATAGACATGGCAAACAGATTTGAAATTCCTATTGTTGTAATGCTCAAATATGGCATTTTTTAAATCTGGAAAAAATGAGAAGGAAAAATAGCAGAAAAGCACGAATCGTCTTTGTCCACCTCTACAAGTCCTCTTTGTCCACCAAGGTAGCTGCAAATATCAGAGCTGAAAAGACCATCAAAGCAGCGAAGGGTTTGGCATCAGACGGACCCAAAGAACCCATCTTTTCTCCCAGTCCCTTAAGAAGATTAACTTTAGACATTGATGGAAATATCAAAATTTACAGCTGGAATGGGAACCACAACTCCTTTTGGGAAGTTTTGTGGGAAGAAATATCAGAGCGTTGTCAAATTCACGACACTTGTGGAGAAAACGATATTTGCAAGACCCTCGAATTGAACGATAGTACACCAACATTCTAATGTCCACCCGGTTTCAATAGAAATAGCATAGTTACCCAGTTCGGCCGTACCGCAAAAAAATCCGGAAATTAGCTGATTCGTTTTGGTACGGCAAATAATTCCTCATTTTCCAATTCGGTATGGTATGGGGCAGCGTTGAATGTTTTTGGTCAAACTTTTTATGAGTAATGTCAAGTGTCCACTGTGCCACTATGCTGTACAGTGTATAGAACAATGAAGCTCTGTGTAACCATGGATCAAACATTGACAAATCATTGGTAATAGAGTAAGTAAATCGAGTTTTATCTGTGGAAATTTGACAATTGAAAAATAATGCAGCGATCTTTAATCCTATTTTTTTTAGTTTTTACAATATTTTTATACTGGTACTTTTTTATACGAGGATTAAGTTGATTAACTAGAAAACTGGGAAAAATATAAACAATAATTTTTATAAAAAACAAAATAAAAAACAATAATTTTTATATTATAAAAAAGACAATTTCTATTAAATTTTTCTATAAAATGCTAAATATTGTTAACAATTTAGTTAGAAAATTAATTATTTTAATCTTACTTTGACTTCGGTATTTTATTATATATTATTTACAAATTGTTCTAAGACATAATATGGTATAATCCAAAACAAATTGCTGATACTAAAATGTAAATTTTTTATTGAATAATTAATTTTCTTAAAAATGAATCAATATTGACATTGACATTAAATAACATAAATAGCTCCTATACATATAGGCATCCTGTGACTCAATTGTTTTATATGAGAGGTGAGTCAGTAATTTCTATATAATTGCAACTAAAAAAAATATAACTGATATCTTAATAAATATTATGAAATAATAAATTGGTTGCAAATTGGTACCTCTTTTATAAAAAACAAAAAACCTAATTTCTATATTTGAAAAAAAATTATAAATGGAGAATTTTTAGTGTTAAATGGATAACTAGTTAGTAATTTCCATATAATGGCAAATTGCATAAAAACAAGGATAACATCTATCTTAAAAATAATTATAAAATAGTAAGTTCTTTGCAAATTGGTAACTCTTATAAAAAACAACAAAAACCATAACTTCTATATTGGAAAAAATTATAAAATGACAAATTTAAGTGTTAAATGGATAACTCAAAAAAAAAATAATAGAAAAATGATAAATTAATATTAGAAAAAATTATAAAAGATATAAAATGGTAAACTTTCAAATCCACAACTTTTATACAAAAAAATAGAAAAACAGTAACTTCTATATTACAACAAATTATAAAATGGCAAAATTGAGTTTACAATGGATAAGGCTTATGAAAAAATAGAAAAAAACAAAAAAGATAAATCCAATATTAAAAAACAATAAAAAATAGAAAATGGAAACCTTAGTTGCATTTGCAAATGCATAACCCATATACAAAAGCATAGAAAAACGACAACTTCTATATTACAAAAAATTATGAAGATAAGTTTGCACTTGTGAATAAAAGAAATAAAAAAACAGTGACTTCTATACTAAAAAAAAATACAAAATGGAAAATTTCAGTTTAAAATGGATAACTCTAATGAAAAATAGTAAAATGATAAATCCAATATTAAAAAATACATATAAAAAGTATAAAATGAAAAAGCTTAGTTGCAAATCCATAACTCCTATACAAAAGTATAGAAAAATGGCAACTTCTATATTACAAAAAAATATAAAATCAGAAATTGCAGTTACCTAAGATAACTGTGCACTTGTGAATAAAATAAATGATAATAAAGGTAAGTTTCCCTTAAAATAATAATTAAATTTACATGAAAAAAGCTATAAAATAGTAATAAAGATAAGGTTACACTTGTGAATAGAATATAATAGAAAGTAAATTTACATTTTAAATTTTATATATAAAATAATAAAATAATAAATAACATCTAAAAATTTTTGTAGTTACAAATGGTATAGTAAGATTGGAATGCTTAAGAAATTTCCATACTACATGTTTTATATAAAAAACAATAAACTAAATTTACATGTTCAATTTTACATTAAAGTTTGGTAGAAAATTATAAGTTTGCACATGTATTGTTTTTTCATATTAAATTTAAATTATGACAAAGAAGGTAAGTTCTATTTTTTTAAAATTGCAATAAAACTAGTTTACCAACTAATCTTGTTTTTTTGGAAACCTTCTACAAGTATTGAGAATTAAAATGGAATTATGTCTTAATGTAGTAGAAAAGTATACTTAGAAATTATAATTAAAAACTTATTCTATTCCATAAAGAATTCTTGGTCAAATTAGTAGCAAAACGGAGTTAAATCACATTTTAAGTTTTATATTAAAAAATGCAAATATATTTAAATCACATTTTTGTTTTTATTCTCATAATTTTTTTATGATATCTATTACCAGGTCGGAGTATAGTGATTACCTCGATTGCATTCCATTGCAAATCAAGGATACTGGATTGCATTCCATTGCAAAACAAGGATCACTGGTGTGGAATTCAAATAGAGGGGCTCATTTCCCTTAGTCAACCAGAAAGGTTGGGCACTACCACATATTGTGTAATAAATTTGGATAAGATAGGACACATAACAAATTGAAATTAAATGAAAACTATTATTTGTTATTTGTGATCAAATATTTTGTCTTTGTTGTTAATAGACATGTGAATATTAATTTCCTTGTATCTATCCAATTATCACTCTAGTAATAGATTTGAAATTTTTCCTAGCCATATTTGCAATTTTACACTAGATTTCTAGGAATTGTTGTGTTTTAGTTTCACATAGACTGCCATGTTTTTAATTCAATTATAAGTAATCTCATAAGTAGGCTTCTATGCATTGTCTCTCTTTTATTCTCTATAGTTTGAAATTTTTTGTTTTTCAAAATATCTACAAATATAGTTCAATGAATTTGAATGAATTTTTTTCTTACGAACATGATACTTGGAGACTCTCTAAAGGAAATTGATGGCACCTAGATCAAAACTTCCTGAATGGAAATATCTTGAAAGAAAAAATGATGGAAAAATTTATTGCAAGTTCTGCAATAATACTTGTGGGACATCAGTGACTCGAGTAAGAGATCATTTGCTTGGCATTGTGGGTGGAACTGGTAGACGAGTGGCAGCATGTACTAAAATTGATGAAGATGTGAAGAAACGTTTAAGTGAAGAAGTCAATGCTCATAAGCAAGGAAAGGTAGTCCAAGAAGCAAGAAAAAAAAGAACACAAGATACACTCATGGGAAGAGAAAATGTTATTAATTCAACAAAAAGCTCTATCTTACCATTTGTGGCATCTACAACATCTTCTATGCCATATGGATCGCAAAGAGAACCTACTTTACCAGACGTTGATCCAACACAACAAACATTGGAGAAAGCTTGGAAGCCATTGGAGCGAAATGAGGTAGATGATGCAGTTTATGATTTTTTCATTGGTTGTAATATCTCTTTCAACACTATCAGAAGCTCATTATTTCATGATATGTTAAAAAATATTGGCCATTTTGGTCCCTCATATGTTCTTCCCAGCTATGAAAGTCTTAGGACCAAAGGAATTGATAGGAGCAAACAAAGAATAGAGGAAAGAGTTAAACCAATAAGGGATTCATGGGCTATTTCTGGATGTACTTTAGTTAGTGATGGTTGGACTGATTGCCAGTCTAGACCTCTCGTGAACACATTTGCTTGTTGTCCTCAGGGAGTGATCCATTTGTCTACTATTAATTGTATGGACAAAACAAAGACTGCTGAATATTTATTTCAGATACTAAAGGACACCATATTATCTATAGGAGAGGACAACGTAGTCCAAGTTGTCACTGATAATGCATCCAATTGTGTTCGTGCTGGTGAGATATTGAAGGAGCATTTCCCTAAGTTGTTTTGGACACCTTGTGCAGCACATTGTATTGATCTAGCCCTTCATGAAATTGGTAAAATAGGTTGGGTGCAAGTAAATATATCTCAAGCAAGGCAACTGGTCAAATTCATTCTTAACCACTAATTGACTTTGAGTATATTTAGAAAATACAAAACCAGGAATCTACTGAGACCAGGTGACACTAGATTTGCCACCCATTTTATTGCACTGCAAAGGGTGGTAGAGCAAAAAGTTGCATTACGATCATTCATATGCAATGAAGAGTGGGTAAACTCTCCTTTGTCAAGGTCAGAAGGTGGTAAACTAATAGAGAAAACAATATTCAATGAAATTTTTTGGTCATGTGCAGAAAAAATCATCTCTATTTGTGAGCCTATTGTACAAATATTGAGGATGGTGGATTCTAATGCTGCATGTATGGGTTTTTTATATGAAGGCATGGATAGGGTAAGAGAACACATATCACTGGTATGTAAGAATGATAGTTCAGTATATAATCCAATATGAAGAATTATGGGAAAAAGGTGGTGTATGTTGCATACGCCATTACATGCTGCGGGGCTTTTTCTAGCACCTAATTACTTTCACGTTCCTAAGGATAGAGATATCATGGAGGGATTTTATAATTGCATGGAGAGGATGTATCATGATCCTGAGATACAATATAAAATATGAATACAATCAATATCATATAGGCAAGGGACTGGTTATGCTTTCACTACAGCTAGGGCACTACGAGATATGCACCATCCAGAGGTCACCCCTGCTCAATGGTGGTTTCTCCATGGACATGAGACACCTCAACTACAAACATTTGCAGTCAGGGTGTTGAGTCAGGTATGTAGGCATCATAATTATTTATACTTTATATGTATATTTGCAAATTATTCCATGTCAATTATTATACTAATATAATATTATTTTCATGTAAAAAAATAGGTCACTAGTGCATCAGCATGTGAAAGGAGTTGGAGCACTTATGAGTTCATCCATAGTAAGAAAAGAAACCATTTAGGAGCTAGCAAATTGGCAGATTTGGCTAGCATTCATTGCAATTTACACTTGTGGCTGAAATCCTTGGAGGGGAAGAAAACAACTTCAAATATAGTGCGAGAGGCTCCCCCTATTTTTAATGCATCTAGTGCAACCTCACAAGCACCAATTGTGGGATCGTCTTCTACATCCACACATCACATCAATGAGAATGATGTCTTGCTCAGAGATATTATAGATGAGAGTGCTAGTAGTGATAATGACTCTCTCATGAGTGAATACACTAATGTGGATGAGGACATTGGAGATGAGATCACCTACACACCTTAAGATAATTTTGGCCCTTCATTTATGGTAATGACCATAAATTTTTTATTTCTATTAGCATTTTGTATAAGCACATAAGTCTTAAACTATGTTTTAACTTTTTGACTTATATGATTGAATTGTTCTAGCTTGACATATTATGATTCTTAGTTACTTTTACTGCATTATTTTATAAGGTTTAAAGGTGTTTATTTTATAAGTAACATTGTTTTTTAACTATAATACAAAATGAGCATGAAGTAAATGATCTAAATTCATATTTGAATCTTAAATTGGATATCATTGTTGTTGTCTTTCAAGAAGATTCTCTAGAAGTTTGTAGATATCTACAAAAAAAACCCTTTAAGAGTTGTATCAATGTTTGTAGAGGGCATGTACATTTTCAAATAGATGTATTTAGTGATTTAGAGATAAACTTCATGGTATTTAGAGATCACTTAAATCATAATTTAAATATCCAATATCTCAATTTTACATTGAACTCTAGTTTTGTGTGTTGTGACTCATATTATTAGATTTTACTTTTACATGTTTTTCTAGTCTACAATAATAATTAATTTGAGGCATTTTGATCTTCATTATTTCTAAGCCATTTTAGAGAGAAGGGGTCTATAACATTTTAGATAGGAGAAAATAACGTTGGAAATAAGTAAAAATAAATATACTTGGTAGAGAAAGATTTAATGAATTTTCATATAATGATTGTTTATTTGAAATAAAAAATAAAAAATAAAAATTAAGTATATGTAAGATATATAATGTCGAATTTTTTCGTATTGAATTTTATTGGATCGAATTTTTTCTATATCAAATCGAATTCGAATTCGAATTTGGTAACTATGAGAAATAGTATTGATCGTTGTAGATGCCAAAGAATTGTTGATTTTCCCCAACCTTTATGCGGTTCTAATTATTATCAAAGTATTGATTATCAATTCATCCCGTTGGATTACGCTAATTTCACCGAAGGAGGGAATCAAACAAATAAGAAAGTTGTGAGATTGGATGATTGTATGTCGACTTGTTTGAACAACTGCGAATGTCTGGGTTTGTCACACAAATTGGACGACAACGGATAATGCGTCCACCATTTGAGCAAATTACTGAACGGATATTGGTCTCCAGATTCACAAATGCAAATGTACTTGAAGTTGTTTCCAAAAGAGAAAAATGTCTCAAATGAAAATCCATACACGGGTATGCTCTCTATGGAGGAAAATGTGAGGCTGGTTCCAGTGTGTCGTTTTCAATGTACTATATCAACAGGTTGATCAAGATGGTTATGTGATACTAGTTTCAAGTGCTCTTAAGGCTCTTTTGATATACCAAAAGGTATGTGGAAGACATAATCCATAGCTAAATTCCGGGTAATGCAATATTACTTAAAAAAGGGTACTAACAGAGGTGTACAAGCCTGTCCACATATATTTCCATTTGTATTTCTTTTTGTCCATGCTTTCCTAACCACAATGTTACTTATTGAATGTCAGATTTTGCTGTTTAGAAATATGAAAATATATTTATAGTCTAACTTTTTTCCCTAATAACATGGTGTGCACTTATATATATATATACAAGTGTTTTGATAATCTGCCTTGTTAACTGGGACAAACTTTTAGAGCAAAGCAGGCAAAACATAATTGACAAAAAAAAATAAAACAAAACCAATATATTGAAACAACCACAATAAGGAAACTTTTAGTGATACCGCAAGAAATAATGTTCCCTTCCCTATTTGAAGTGGTGACCTCTAATGAATTATTAATTAAATAGAGTTATCGATGTTCCCTTCCCTCTTTGAGGTGGTGATTGATGCTATGTGATTCATTTCACTAGTTTCAATCCCACTTCTTCACCCCTGTGAGCATCACCCGATGCAATGAGTGCTAAGTGAACTATTCAAAAATCATGAGAAATTAGTCAGTTATGACTACGTCTCATGGAAATGGTCATACGTTAATGACTTACTTAACGCAGTTGAATCCCAAAATATCTAATCCAATCAATTATTAATTAAATAGAGTTACAGTATCATAGAGGTACAATATTAACTACTTAATCTTCATCAATGTTATTATTAATTACAGTCCATATCAGAGTTATTAATTACATATTCTATTTTCCCAATAGTAGACACCAATTGACAAATGTAATAGATGAGTATAAAAATTACAGGTAGATAACTCCATTGTTGCTCATGATAAATCATATTGTTTTCTTTTATATGAGAAATTTATGTTTAGCGGATCAAATATTAATAGCTTATAGGTATTAATATATTAATTCCATTATTAATACTATTATATATATTGAGTTTTATAAATATTAGTATCTTAGGTTATATAATATTAAAATTTATATAGATTAAGCTTTTTGAATATTAGGTTATTTAAATATTAATGTGATATAGATTTTAGGTTTATGTTATTAACATTAATATTTTTTAGGTTTTATAGATGTTAATATAATTGTAAGGTTATAGAATGATTTTGTTTTGTAGGTATTAATTAAAAAGAAAAAAAAAATAGATTAATTTTAGGTTTCATTATTAATCCTTCTTGCCGACCTGTGCTGTTCCTTCATTATTCTTTCCCTCATGAGTATTTATCTCTTCGTTCTTGCTCTTCTTTTATCATCTTTCTCTTTACCCTGATGATGGATCCCATTTGGGATTCGAAACGTTGGTGTAAAAATTCACCTACTGTGGACTCTCCGATCAAAGATTCAAAAAGTCAATTGTGGTCTTATATATAGGCCTATTTTAGTAAAAAGCTACAACAAGAAGTTTTCTTCACCTATTTCGCTGGGGAAATGTGTCATTAAGATTCTAGTTAAAGCCTCATCAATCCCCCAAGTCAAAACCAAGATTTGAGCACTTTCAAAAATGGCCTAAAAAACCCATAACAAACTCCCTACATTTCAACATGTTTCACAAAAATAAATAAATCAGATTTGACCTTTTTTCACTTTTTGAGGAAAAGGAAGCCACCACCATGTCTCTAATTATCATCATCGATTCAATCAAGAAAAATTAGAATCCCACCACTTAAAAAAATGACATTTTTGTATGGGCTAGTTTCTTGTCTCCTTGCAACAACCACAAATTGACCTTTCCATTTTCCATTTTCCACCATGTCCACTTGCAAAACATTCTTACCTCATCCTCATGAAGTATTCACAGTGATTATAGCTCTAAGAAATAGTGAGCTTATGGAGCCTTTGTGACTGCTACAAGAAGCTCAATCTCTTGTAGTGTCCTTAAAGGGCCCAACAAATCCACCATTCATTAGCACTGATTGAAGAACAGGGGCTAGGAGGGGCTTGTAATCACCAAATTGATCATTAAAGGACCCAAAAAATGAGAAGAAGAAGTATAGGCATCAATGAAAGAAGTAGATATCCATGTATCCAAAAATGGGAAGCAGATCTGCATGCAATAAGAAATGAAGAAGTAAGCCTCCATACAACACCTGCAAACATTCTTCAATACCAAGGCACCATCAAGCAACCCCACAGTGATGTAGGTGCAAAGGGATTCCAAAAAATAATCAAAGAATATCAGCTTCAAGGCCTAATTACTCACCTTCAAGGCATTCAACATGTTTCCCTACATCCATTCCACTCATTCCCTCACCCTTTCCAAGCTTCCTCCATAATTTCCAAGTCCTTTTCATTCATTTCAATCAGTGTCCTGAAATGCTACAGGAAAATTCTTGTATTGCTACAAGAAACTACTAAGCATAGGAAGGAGGTGTAGACTTGAAGTTTTCTACATATGGGCATGAGAGAAAGTCTATAGAATCCCCTAACACCTATCCACTCCATCAAACTTCACTTTCTCAGCAATGTCCAACTAACCATCCACAAAAATTCAACCCTCCACCTCTTTTTCACGTATAAACAGTAGATAAATCCTATCCAACCACCACCAACGACGTCACCTTCAATTATTAGAATTTTTGAAGGCCACAATTAGAGGAAATTATGAACTTGAGGAGCTTATGTCACTACTAGGAAAACAAACAATCCTGAAGCAACCTACATAAGCCCTATAGGCTCGAATTTGTAGCATCAGCCCAAGAAGTTTTGAATACCACCACACTCCAGGACCACAAAAGACAAACCTGAGCAACAACATGATCCTCAATCATAAAAAATTAGCAACACTAGGTAAATTACTGCACCAATAGTTTGACAATTTGAACTAGAGAAGGTATCAACAACAATAAAAACTTTAGAGCACCTCCAAAGGAAACGAGAGAAATATTGAAGCCTCACAACTTCAAAACCATTAAAGGAAACTCTAGAAGTCACATCAGTTGTTAAGTCCCTATAATACTAGTGTATTCCCCATACTGTTATTATTAGTGTAGCCCCCTATTGTTATCGTTTTTCCCATATATCCCCCATGTTGTTATTGTTGTGCCCCCATTGAAGCCCACTATTGTTATTGTTGTGCCCTTACATTATTATGGTTATGTAGACTCTGATTATATGGTGACCCCTTAGGCTCCTATATATACCAAGGAGGTCTTATCATTTGTGTCATGCAAGAATTTTTCATTTATATAATGTAAAGAAGGTTGCCCCCTTGAAGAGGATAATTTCTAAGTCATTGATCTATATTTTCTTCTATTTTGTGAGTTGGTTGCATGACATTTTGTATTAGAGCTTTGGATTCTAGGGTTTCGCTTCTTCAAACATGTCATTTTGGAATTTTCGCTATAATTTTTTTTATATGAGGCTTTAGACGCTGAAATTGTAACCATGTACGGATTTCAGATCTTGTTTGCTATATTTTTCAGAGGTATGATCCTAGGAAGTTAGGGTTTTTGCAAGCTTGAGAATTCAATCTCAAACATGTGACCTAGGTAAAATCCGTCATAAATTTATCTCTGAGCATCAGATTTGAATTTTGTAAAAAGTGTCTAAAATTGCACAAAATTTGGTTTTTCATGTATCATTTTCAAGGCCAAAGGTCGAAACAATGACATGTGGCACTCCGTACAAGTTCACTCTATTGAACCAGTCGATAATATGGTCATTGTGGGAGATTGGGCATAATTATTTCCTGAAAAATCCAATCTCGGTGTGACTTGTGGGATTGGAAAGGAGACTGATAGGATTACCACAGGATAAAATTTCAAACCTTGGAGATACGAAATTACATAGATACAACATTTGTGATATTGAGCTCCTAAAAAGAAAGAAAAATGTGAATTTTTTAATTTTGCATAATTTTTGTTTCAAAAATTAGTTTGAAGTGATTCAAAGTGAATATATAGATACTAGTATTTGGTTTTAAAATTCCTCCCAACGAAAATAATTCTACACCCATTAAGCCCTTTGAAAGTTCTACTATGACGCATGAAGAGGAAGAATTGCAACATGATCTATCAAAATTATGGGACCAAGCGCAACAAATTTTTCTCTCACAAAAAGCAACCAAAGATGATATGGATGGCTTAAAATGGTACATGGATGGTATAAAATGAAACATGGAGGTTTTTAAAGTAGACATTGATGCGATGAATGTCAAGTTGGAAGGGTTGACAAAGTTGTTGAAAGAAAGACTTCCCAGTGCTGACAAGGTAATCCATGAAAATCACGATGAGGAAAAAATGAATATGCATTATGATTTTAGAAATGCCAATGTGGGGTTTAAGTACCACCATATTCCAAAGATAGATATGAGGAAGTTTGATGGCAAGAATCCGATAACATGGATACTATAGATGGAACAATATTTTGATCTACATGATGTGCAACCCTCACAAAAGGTACGAGTTGCATCTTTATATTTAGAACCCAATCAATTTGTATGGTATAGATGGATTTTTTCTTGTAAATAAATTGTCACCTGGTCAATTTTTACGGAGGAAATGATAGCACATTATGGAGATACAAAGAGAAAAACCTTTACCTAATCGATAAATCTCAAACAAAGGGGTTCAATGGCGGAGCACACTGAAGACTTCCAAAAATTGAATATTAGGGTAATTGATATTCCAGAGGAGCATAGGATTGATGTCTTCATAGGGAATTTAAAAGATAACATCCAACACGAGGTTCACCTTTGGGAACCTGATTCATTGGAGAAGTCATTCAGGGTGGCAAGAAAAGTTGAAAGAAAAATAATGGCAACAAGGAAGTCCTCCACAACCTACAAGGATGACACCACAACGATTGAAGGAAAAAAGAGCAAAATGGCTTTATTACAGTTGTGAGCAAATACACTAAAGGTCATAAGTGTGTTGAGAAGAAATTATTTTAAATGGATTGTGAAGAGGAGGAAGAAAAGGACCAAGAAACATCAAAAGAGGAGGATATACACCAGGAACCAACCCCGGAGAAAGAAGAAATGAATTTGACCATATCTTGTAATGCATTCAAAGGAATTACGACTCCTCAAACTTTCAAGATAGAAGGATATATCAAGAAGAAAAAGGTAGTAGCTCTGAATGATTCACGTAGTACCCATAATTTTATTCATTGTAAGATAGCCAAGGAATTGAATTGCTTCCTATATCTAGCACCAAAGTATCAAGTGATGGTTGTAAATGGAGGAACTATAAAATTCTTTGGAAAGTGCCATAATATCAAGCTAACGATGGGGGAATATGTATTGAATAGTCCAATGATTTCCATTCCAATGGGTGGTGCTGATGTTGTACTAGGAGTCCAATGGTTACAATCTTTGGGAATGACAAATTTTAATTTTCAAGAATTTTTCTTGAAATATTTTTGGGAAGAAAAGAAGTTGAATTAAGGGGTATCGCAGGGAAACTAGGAAATATAATCAGCTCTAATGGCATGAAAAAGCTTTAGAAGAAAGAACAACGGGGCATAATTGCACAATTATTCTCACTAGAGGTTCAACCATCGAAATCATCTATTTCTCCAGATCTCCAAAAAGCCTTGAACAATCATTCCAAGGTATTTGAGACTCCCAAAGGCATATTACATATTCGTGATCAAGATCATGCTATTCATTTGATTTCAGGAAGTGTTTCTCCAAACATAAGACCTTACAGATATTCGTATGCCCAAAAGAGTGAAATTGAACGTATGGTGGCATAAATGCTAGAGATGGTATAATTCAACCTAGTCAAATTTCTTTCTCTGATCCAGTAGTATTGGTGCACAAGAATGATGTGTCATGGCGTATGTGTCCATATCATAGGGAGCTCAACAAGCTCACTATTAAAGATAAATTTCTCATTCCTGTCATTGATGAATTGTTGGATGAATTACATGGAGCAATTTACTTCACCAAGTTGGCTATTTGTTCATGGTATCATCAAATTAGAATGAAGATTGAAGACAGTTCGAAAGCAACATTCAGAACTCATGAAGGTCATTATGAATTTTTGGTCATGCATTTTCGCCTTACTAATGCACTTTCTATATTTCAAGGGTTGATGAATTCCATTTTCGAACCCTTCCTTAGAAAAGTTGTGTTATTTTTTTTTTGATGATATACTAACCTAGAACAAGTCTCGGAAGGATCATGTTCAACATGTTAACATGTTGCTCAAACTATTGGAGGAGAAACAATTATATGCAAAGACCTCCAAATGTTTCTTTGGAGTATAGGAGGTGGAATGTTTGGGTCATATTATATCTCGTAAGGGTGTTAAGGTAGACCCTAACAAAATTAAATTTAAGGAATGGAAAATCCCCGCAACCATAAAGCATCTTCGAGGATTTCTCGGGTTGAAAGGGTATTATCACAAGTTTGTTAAGAATTATGGGAAAATAGCAGCACCTTTAACAACATTACTAAAGAAAAATGCATTTTCTTGGACTCCAGAAGCAGCTAAGGCCTTTGAACATCTTAAGGAGGCAATGTGCAATGCATTGGTCTTAGCTGTGCCAAACTTCACAAAAACCTTTATTGTGGAATGTGATGCCTCAGGAAATGGAATTGGCGCTGTTTTAATGCAATAAGGAAGACCCATTTCTTTTGAAAGTCGTCCAATCAAAGGAAAGTATTTACACAAACCTATTTATGAGAAGGAAATGTTGGCAATACTACATGCACTAAAGAAATGATGACCTTACCTAATGGTAAGACACTTCAAGGTAAAAATAGATCATGATAGTCTTAATAATTTTTGGAGCCAAGATTATCTTCAGAAGAGCAAAAAAATGGGTCACAAAGATGTTGGGTTATGGCTTTGAAATCATCTACCAAAAAGGGAAGCAAAATGTTGTTGCAGATGCACTCTCAAGGAAGGATGAGGATGTGGGAGCATTTCTTTGTGCCATTTCTATTATCTAACCTGATTGGATAACTGAAGAAAGGGATGAATGAAAGAATGATGAAGAGGTGTGGAGACTCATTCAAAAGTTGCAAAAAGTCCTAGTACATATGATACATTTAGCTAGAAAAATGATTCATTATGGTACAAAGATCGCTTATATCTTTGTAAGAATTTCCAACTCAAGCAAAATATTCTTTTTGAATTGCACACCTCCCCTTTAGGAGGGCATCCAGGATTTTTAAAAGCTTACCATATGATCAAGAAGGAATTTTTTTGGGATGGCCTTAAATATGATATTCAAAATTTTGTGGCAAAATGTTTGGTTTGCCAAAAAAATAAAGTTGAGACGATTAAGACCCCGGATCTGTTACAACCTTTAACCATTCCAAGTTAGTGTTGGGAAGAGGTCTCAATGGATTTTATCACAGGTTTACCCAAGTCTAAAGGAAAGAGTGTCATCATGGTGATAGTTGATAGACTTACCAAGTATGCACACTTTTGTGCATTATCTCATCCTTTTAAAGCCAATACAGTTGCTATTGCATTTATGTAAATAATTAAAAAGCTACATGGAAACCCAAAGATTATTGTAAGTGGCAGAGATCCCATTTTCACTGGATAGCTTTGGACGAAATTATTTTGTTGTCTTGGTACTTAATTAGCTCATATCTCATCTTATCATCCTCAATCTGATAGGAAACTAAGATAGTGAACAAATGTTTGGACATATATCTTCGTTGTTTTGTATCTGACAAACAAACACAATGGGTCAAGTGGTTATCTCTAGCTGAATGGTGGTATAACACTTCCTTCCATACTACAACAAAAATGACTCCATTTATGGAACTTTATGGATATCATCCACCATCCATCACATCATCTTTAAGAGAAAATTCTAAGGTTCAAGGAGTGAAAGATCACGTCAAACATCAGTAACAAGTTCTCCAACTCTTAAAGGATAACCAAACTCTGGCACAAAATCGAATGAAACAACATGCATATTAACATCACAATGAAAGAAGTTTTGATGTAGATGACTGGGTATTTTTACGGCTACAACCATACAAAAAAATGTCCCTCAAGCAAGCTATGAAGGATAACAATTTATCACCCAAGTACTGGTCTTTATAAGATGTTGCAAAAGATTGGTACTATGACATACAAATTAGAGTTTCCTACATCTTCTCAAGTACACCCAGTTTTCCATGTTTCATGCTTAAAGAAGGCTATCAGTGACAAGCTCCCAGTTCAAAGAGTGTTGCCAAAACTTGATGAAGAAGGAAAACTCATATTTGAGCCTGAAGTAGTCACATAAATAAGAACTTGATAACTACAAAATTGATTAATTTCAGAGTATCTCATTAAGTGGAAGAACTTACCTGTTGAAGATTCCACGTGAGAGGATGAAATTTTATACAGAAGCATCCATAACTACTCAAGTGTTGAGGGCAACATTTTTTTGAAGGAGAGGGGCATGTTAGGTCCTTATAATACTAATGTATTCCCCTTATTGTTATTGTTATTTTAGCCCCCTATTGTTATTGTTATGCCCATTTATCTCCCATGTTGTTATTGTTGTGCCCCCATACAAGCCCACTATTGTTATTGTTCTGCCCCCATGCAAGCCCACTATTGTTATTGTTGTGCCCTTACATTATTATGGTTATGTAGGCGCTGATTATATTGTGACCCCTTATACTCCTATATATACCAAAGAGGTCTTATCATTTGTATCATCCAAGAATTGTTTGTTTATGTAATGTAAAGGAGGTTGCCCCCTCGAAGAGGCTAATTTCTAAGTCGTTGATCTATCTTTTCTTCTATTTTGTGAGATGGTTGCATAACATCAATAGGCTCAATATCAACTGCAAAAACACATCAAGGGTAAGGCCCAGGTATGCAATTCTCAAATCCTCTTCTACAAACTTATTTTAACTTGAAAAAACGTTGCAAGTGTATGAAGGAAAATGATTTTTAGCAAGATTTAGCTAGCATGCAACCTCGACCATATTTAGCAGTGGGATTCAATTTTCCATCAAGACACCCACACTTGTGGGAGAGGAACAAGACAAAAGTGAAAAAGACTAGAGAAAGTGGGTTGTCTCCAAATTCACTCAAAGCTTCTCAGTTAACTCAAAGCACTTTGAGTTTATTTTTCATGCAATGGTGGACCCACCATCTCTCGAAATGCAAATTGGCTGTTATAGGGACCAATAGGCATTGCTACAGAAAACATACATATTGCTACAAGAACCTACAAGTTGCTAGAAGAAATTGATAGAGTGCTACATGAAGGCCAATTTCACCAAGAACAACCATAAGAGCCTTGAGAAGCAAGGAAATATTCAGAGGTAATGTAAGGAAAAATTCCTCCTCTCCAACATTTGGCATAAGTATTCCAAAAACACCTCAGTCATTTAGAAAAATCACTCTGCATTTTATAGTTTGAACAATCTGAAACTTTACAGTTTCAATTTTAATAAGAACAATAGTTGGATTGGCTAATCATTTTCTTAAGAATATGGTGTGTTGAATAGGGTAGGGGCGCGTTTTTGTAATTTTCCTTTCCTCAACCTTGAAATAAGAATTGTAAAAAAATTCCTATGCCACAACAACCTCCATTGTACAAGGAGCTACAAGATTTGAAAACCAGTGCTACAAGACAGTTACATGATACTACAGGAAGTCTGATTTCGGACACAATTTCCATCTAATCCCAAGGGCTAGAGGAGAATCATTAGGAAAGGGAAAACCTCAAAATCCTGTAGCAACAAAGGGAAAACTCATTATTTCAATATGATAGAAGTTTATGGAATCCATGGGAGGAGAATTTAGCAGAAGAAGTTGATATTGAAGGGGAGGAATCAAAGAAAGGATAAGAAGAAAAGACAAGAAAAAATCAGAAATACAGGCTGAGCCAAAGACATAGGAAGAAATTGAAGAGCATGTAGGATTCCATCCAACAGGGGAAACTGCATCCACATTAGTACGAGATGTTAGAAAAGTCATTAGAGGCTTACATGAAGAATAACTGGGCAAGAAGATGAGTAGGTTTCTCAGAGGATGAGCAACCGTCTCAGTAGGGGTATGATGGGCCTTCCAAATTAGATACAAATTCAGGCCCATATAACCTTTCCTCGGAACATTAAACCTTTCCTTGGAACATTAAACATTTCCTTTTGCACTTAATAACATATTTTTCATCTTTAAAGTGGTCTTAAGAATGTTCAGAGATGATTTTCCTATTATTTGCTTAAGATTATTTATTTTGCAGAAAATTGTGAAAATATTGGGCAGATTTTGAAGATCTGCAGAATGAGAGAATTTAGGGACTTGATTCCTACTACAATATGGACCAGGGTTGGATAATAAATCAATATTATATTAGGAAATTATTAAACAAATTATTAATATCTATTGGTTGAGAAAATCTAGGGATGTGTTCCCTGCTACAAGAGAAACCAAAACTCAACATTTAATGAAGATTCCTGCTGCTAGGGACCATATCCACTTTTTGAGGGATTTTGGAGGGGAAATTAGTCCTCCTTTCAAGGAGGCTCCTTCCCCCATCATCTTGTATAAGTAAAATTTGAATTAGCCTTTAGGGAGAGGATTTTTTGGTGCTTTTGTGAAGAAGACTTGTTATTTAACGGTTCTACTTCAGCAGGGATGTATTTGAATTGATTCTAATAATGGAGTTTGGTTTAATTTTCAGCTAACAAGGCTTGGTTTCCTTCATAGGACTCTGAGTGTCCTTAGGCTTGACCATCCCAAGAGCCTCAAAGCTCTGTTTTGTATTTTATTTCTCTTCTTTCCAACATTTTTTTGCTTAGTTACATTTATTATTTCTCCACTTAGTGTTCATGCTTCATTTTCTATAGGTTATATTTATTAAATGATGGAAATGAGTTTTTTTTTTAGGTTATTTAGATAATCAATAGTGTGATGCATCGCTATCATAGCTTAGTAATGTCATTTTCATCATTGGGTTACTTAGATTAGCTTACTAGTTATGAAATTTCTAGTTTTAGTAGTAAATTTCTATTGAATTTTAACATGTGTTAAAGAAACTATGTTGAGTTTATTTCACTTGTATTTAAGTCTAAAAAAATTCACCCCACAACATTTTCACTTGATTAGCTTAGCCATTTGTGTACTTAGATCAACTTACTAGTTCATTGCTATGAAATTTCTGGTTTTTAGTAGTAAATTTATTTTGAATTTTAGCACGTGTTAATGAAGATATTTTGAGTTTATTCCACTTGTATTGAAGTGTAAAAGCATTCAATTTAATAAAAAAATTATCCGAAAATATTTTCACTTGATTAGCTTAAACATTTGGCAGGTTAACTCGACAAACAAGCTTGCTGGAAGTTTCTTGTAGCAAAAGAGAGTTTCCTATAGTAGTTTATTTTCGATCTCTTCCCCTACCGAAATTCACTCCAAATTCATGGTAGAAGTAGATTTATGCCTTAGAATATTCCATGAATTCTCTAAGACCACTTTGGCTAATCTAAGGCTTGGTTAGGTCACCATTTAACTTCTACATTGCTTGCTTCTTGAATGTTGATTTCTACAACTAGTCTAGATTTCATTTCCTGCAATTTACTTTTAACAAAGTGTGATTTATTTCCTACAAGAGTAACCTAGGATGTTCCTTTTCTTCAAAGTATAATAGATTTCCTTTACTCTCCTTTCCTTTCCTGCAAGATAGATTATATTTTATTTGTTTTCATTTCTTTCTATAATCTTAAGACATGCGACTTGATTAATCCACTACTCACTTAAGTGTTTCATTGTCTTTTTTCACTAGCATTAAACGAAGTTAGAGTAGGAAGAGGAAGGTGTCTGCTGCACATAGAGTGTCAACCCCTCTTAACTTTGTACAAACCCTGGGTTGATAATTAAAGTTGAGCCCTTAGGAGTTCCAACATTCTTGTTGTAATACTGAGGGCCATCATCTTGTCTTTCTCGAAATATTTCTTGGTAATGAGGATGTTGATATGATTTAACATTTGATGGATTTCCTTCACTCTGCATAACAAGTTTTTATTTTGTCTTCTTTTTAAATATAATTTTATCCTCTATCATATTTTCTTGGTCTTTGACTTCTCTAGCCTTTTATATTATACCATCATTTTTAGCATGGACATCCTCTAAATGTAATTCAACTTCTTCAGGTATCTTATGGAGACCTTCTTGAATCTTGTCTTCCTTTTCTTGTAGAGGTTGCAATGTAAACTCATCTATCAAATTTTGACATCTTTCTTAAATTCTAGAATGTATTTCTTCATTTAGTACTTTCATGTCTAGGGTTTCTTCAATACTTTTACAAATTTCCTCTTCAAGTCGTTTGGTAGTCTCTTCATGTATGATCCTTGTCTCCTCTTTACTCTGATAATGTTTCTTTTCTTCCTTCAATCTCTTCACATCTTCTAGTAGTGATTAATCCGAAAGACTGATATCTATAATCTATATATTTTATTCACCTTTTTTTTTTTTTTTTTTTTTTTTTTTGTTCAGTTTTTTGCTTGAGTCCCCTTACTACTCTTTCCCTATTTTAATTGTTTGATTTCCTTAATGAGAGCTTCATTAAGGTTTTGTATCTTATATATCTAATCACCTTTCTTCTTGATCTCTTATTTAGCTTCTCTTAATTAATCTTGAATTTCATACAATGACTCCATTTTTGTATCCTTTATCCATTTATTGGAAAATAATTTTCAAAATGCTTCCGATGTAATGTTCCATCTAGTATCCATGTCAAAACTCCACCACCACTCATGAGCTTCTCCAATAAAATAATGAATTTCCAATAAAGGATAATTAATAGATTCATTTAAGATCCTCAACCATTTTGTGGGATTGATTGCATATTTTTCTTCATCTCCACTAAATTTAGGTATTTTTATTGCTTCTTAATTGAGATCTAACCATAACCCTTATAATAAAACTTCAATATATTAATAATAATGATCCAAAATATCTATCATCTTTTCTCACATTTATTCTTCTATGTTTTCTTTTTTTAATGGCTTTTGAATCACCTCAATTGAACATCCCAATCAAAATTTATGGTATTTTTAAGTTAACATACATTTTAGAACACTATTCTCGAGTTTATCCTTCTGCTTGACCTTAATTAAGGTTTATGGCCCTTATGAGTTTGAATTTTTCCATGTAGTACTCTAATTAATATATATATATATATATATATATATATATAATATATATATAATATAGACTTTCTATAGGTCTGATCAAAATATGATGTGCCAAGAAAAATTTACAGCAACTTCACTTTTTCTTTTTTCACTTTTTGGCCTCTTCCTATGAGAAAACTTGTATAGCTACTGTTAGCACTCCAGGAAACTCTCCTAGGTTGTAAATCAGAGATGCTTGGTAACATGTGATCTTCAATATTGTTCTCTGAACTATTGGAATAAATGATGGTTCAGATCAAGTTGGATAACCATTTCAGCTCTATTTTTACTCAAGACATGCATGAACACCCCCAATAACACAAGGCTTTAGACCGCAAATGCTCAATAATTTGTAGATTTAATGGATAGATGGAGAATACTGACAATACCAGCAGATTGCATACATGAACACATATGAATGGCTAGCTATAGGCAACAAATGAACTTACTGACTATATCGGCAGATGCATATATAATAACACATATAAATGGCTAGCTACAGGTAGCAAAGAAGCTTGCAAATCTAATATATCAAAGCAGAGATAAGATGGCAGTTATCTGGCCTTAAACACAGAGAAAACCTGAACGAATTGTTCAGGTGCAAGCATAGAACAGGAGAGATATGGACATTGAACATATAATGGCAAAAGAAGCTTGTATTATTAAAAAATGCAGATGGGAGGCTTGAAGAAACAAAGGAGGGATAATCTCCAAAAGTTTAACCCTTGTTACATTTAGTTTTCAGCGTTTTATAGGCCTTTTACAATGCTCCTGAGTCTTCTGAGGCTCAAAGTGTCTTAATCTATCCTCTTTGTCTTCTTAGCTGTTTGATTCCCTGAATAGGCAAGCATGGTTTGGAGGTTTTCTCCTTCTGACAGAGGAATAACCACCTTCAAGTAGTTTGATGCGCTGTCTGGGAGCTCTCTCGTGCTAGAGATGCCCCATAATTGATTCTGTTTGTTTTGGGCAAGTTGCGCTGTCTGCTCCACGACCATTCTGTTTGTTTGGATGTGTTGTGCATGCTGTGTTGCGCTGTGCTGCTCCATGACTACTTTGTCGGTTTGGGATGAGCTACATGTGCTGTGTTGTCACCTTTCCCCTTCCAGCCTTCTGTCTCTTTCTTGAAATGGCTATTCGGGTTTCTCTTTTCCCTTTAAAATGTTTAATAATGAGCGTTTTCTATTTTACACAGAAAACACTGTAATATTGTAAATACCGCCCATTTCTGCTTTTCTGAACTTCAGAAGTCCTTAAATGTGGCTTATCCTCCTATCGAGTCCACCCTGTGGGTTGCTGTTGCCTATCGCAGACGGCATGGTCCCTTTGTTCCCTTTGTTCCTTGAAATACTTGAAAAACACGGGAAATACATGAAAAAGGCCTCCCTCTGGACTTCAAATATTATAGATTTCATTCCCGAACCCTTTCGGGTCCGGGCTTCATCGCTATCGGCGCTACCAAGTTCCCCTTTGTATTTCATTATATAGCGAAATACATTGAAAATGCATTGAAATTGGACTTTCTGCGGACCTCAAATATTATCAAATAATATTTAGAATACCGTCGGGTCCACATCATCGCATCGCACATATGAAGGTGTAAAGGCTCCGACCCTTGGTTTCCGCCGATTGCGATCCGCCAATGCGATGTGGGCTGTTGATTCGCGTGCGTGATCGACGGTCCTCGTTTAATCGCCAATCACCATTACCATCGCCCCTTGGTCTCCGCCGATGCGATATTGCGATGCGATGTGGGCCGTCGATTCGTGTGCGCGATCGACGGTCCTCGTTTAATCGCTGATCACCATTGCCATCGCCCCTTGGTTTCCGCCGATGCGATATTGCGATGCGATCTGATTGCAATCGCATTTTGCTATATGTAAAGGCCTTGCCGTTTGGTCTCCACGTTCTGCGATCCGCCGATGTGGTTTGGGCCATCGATCTGCGTACACAATCGACGGTCCTCGTTTAATCGCCAATCACCATTGCCATCGCCCCATGTTTTGCGCCGATTTGCCTTTGCCATTGCGACCCGCCGACCCGATCATCGGCGATCACTGATTGGCGATGTCTTGCACCGATTGCCGCTACCTGCTTGTGCCGATTGCGATTTGCTGCTTAGATCTGGGCTGTTGATCGGCCAGATCTAACAACTGCTATGATTTGGACTATTTTTCATGGTTTTTCATGGTTTTGGAGTGTTTTTGCCTCCCGATAGTGTTTTTCCACCCTTCCAAGGGCTCTTGGCATGCGATGGTTTTGACTTTGAATGGCCCTTAAGAGGATTTTGAAGACTTCAAGAGCATATATGGATCCATCGGCATGATTTTAAGTAAATTTGGAGACTTTGGGGCATATTTGGATCCATTTTTTGGGCCATTTGCCAACAAGGCTAACATTGGCTCCTCCTGGGGATGAAATCCTCCCTGTGAGATTTCAAGAATTACAGAACAATGCCTTTCCTGTAAAAAACAAGATCAAATCTTCCTCCAACTATTGCATTGTGCATGGAGTCTATTTAGCATGAAATAAAAACTTGAAAAAAACGTATTTACAATACCAAGGCTTGAAATCCTTAACTGAAATAAATTTTGAAGAATAACCCATTGACTGGGCCATTAAAAACATCTCCTCCTTCCTTTAATGCATCCCTTTTGAGAAACCAATCACCAAACTGAAAATTGACCCTTTTTGCCTTTCTGTTAAAGGTTTCTTTTTCTTGATCAATGTGCATATTAGCAAATTCATCAAAGACTTGCAAAAGCCTATTAATTTGATCATCTATTTCAAAAACTTTCCAGCATTTGACACTATCAGGCAGAGATGGTCTATATTTCACCTCATCTATGTATGCTTTCAGCCTTGGATGTTTTGTTTGGTAGGTTTTGTTCAGCTGAAAAGTTAATATAAAAGATGAATCGATGCATTTTTGTGTGGGGGACACAAGGACTACACCTGCCCCTGTAGCTTCTTTAGAGAAAGCTCCTTCAAAGAACATGTCCCAAATCTGTGGGCCTTCTTCCTCTGTGATCTGGCAAACTGGTTTTTTAAGCTGCGTAGAGGCCAACTGAGATTCTTCAATCTGAAGAAAACAAGCTCTAAAATTAGTGTCAACAACATAGATGGGATGATTAGTGGGATTCCTCTCATCACTGATTATATAAGCCAACTGAGATTCTCTGTATAACCTCCTGCTTTCACCTCTAAAAACTAGGACAGTAGCATAGGATAGATCATTTTGCAATGTTCCACCTAATCTCTTGATCCGGCCTCTGGAAAGTAACATGCCAAACTTGGGGGGGGACATCTGCTACCACAATATCCATCATCATGCTCTTCATGGGTAGCTGAGACAAAGTGAAGGCTAGACCCTTGATTAGTCCCAAGCATTCCACTTTTCTAGCGTCAAAAGAAAACAGGTCATGGTAAGGCTTGGTAATGTCAAGACCCAATTTATCCATGATAGCCTTGGGAATTAGATTATGGCTGGCTCCAGTGTCCAGAAGGAAATTGTGAAGGATTTTATCATGAATAGACAGAGAAACATAGAATGATGGGGAGCTGTCTTCACAATTTTCAATCATTGGGTTGAGAATAACAGCTGGTCGGTCATCTTGTAGATTTACATAGTCAGTGGAGGCTTGGATGGATTTAGGCTCAAGAGCCTCAAGGATAGATTTCTTAAAGGTCTCATTCTTCACTAGTTCAATCAGAGGCATAGGTATTCTTAGCTTCTGAATTTTTGATTGAAAACTGAAAGAAGAAGGGGACTTGTCAAGGCCTCTTACCTCTATAGCTGGAGCTTTGAGGATGATAGGATCATCTGCTGGTTGCTTCTGCTTATTAGCTTGTTGTTCTGCAGGGACAACTTTATGAATAGGAGTTTCCTTGACATTATTCATCTTTGACCTCAGATTATATCGTTGTTGTTCTTCAATTTGTAGAACAGCTTCACCGTCCCACTCTTGGCTGATCTGGTCATTGAATAATGACCTTTAATAGGCAGCTAAGGTTAAAAAAGGGGCACTGACTTTGTCTTCCATACAATGGATCTCATCCTCTTCTTCAAACTGCTCTTCTTCTATGACTACATTTTGAAAAGGGGTCTTCAATCTTCTATCTTCATTGGCATCTTTGTTTCTTTGCAAAATCTGCAACTGGTCATTTGCTCTTCTATATGGATTTGGATTTGGAGGAGCAAAGGTGTTAGGAACTCTTCCTTTACCAAAGTGCTGCTCAACCTTTATTTTGGAGATCTCAGAGGCTAATGATTCTATTATCTTGGTCATTTTATCTATCTTGGGATCGAAGGATGATGAAGACTCCTCTCTTTGTCTCCTTCCATCAGCATTTCCCTTGACCTCTCAGCAGCCATGATGTTTGATTCTACTTCCAAGGCTGCATCCTGCATGTCGGCCAAAGAAGCACATCGCTTCTCCCTCAAGAGTAAACAAAAGTCAGAATCAAAGGCACTGGCATAAATGAGTCTAGCAGAGGTAGTGGTGGGTTTTACTTCAGCTAGTATCTTGCTGTACATGCGGTTAAACCTCTTATTAAAATCAGACAGCGACTCACCATTTCCCCTCTTTAAATTCCCAAACTCAGTGTGGTAGTAGAGGAGATCCTTCTTATCCCCCCAATGCTTTAGGAATGCATCATCTAAAGCCTCAATATCTACTATAGATCTTGGGGTTAGTTCTTTGAACCATTTTCTAGCGTCTCCATTTAGGCTTTGGACAAAGACTCTCATCTAGACATCATCTGCACTAATATCTAGATTATCAGCATAGCTATAAAATGACTTAAGGTGTTCTTCAGCAGTGACACCTTTAGTCGCAGTGAACTTAGGCATATACTTCTGATATTCTCCAGTGGGCATAGCATTCAAAGGAGTGGGCAGTATTAGAGGTCCATACCTAGCGGCTATGATTCTTTCCATTTTGGTGGGTGCTTGCAGACCTGCCATAACTGTGGTGACTAAAAGAGTACTAGAAGTCTGAATGACAGAAGGCAGAGGAGTGATTGACGAGACCAAAGGAGTATGGTGAATAGGAGGTGAGGTTCCCTTTTGGCTAACAACAAAAGGAGAAACTAAAGAATAAGGAGATTTATGAATTTCTGAGAGCTTTTCTTCACTGCTAGTATTAGAATGTGTACTCTCAACATGTATTTGTTCTATTCCAGGGTCTTCTTGAAGAGATATAGAATATTGTTTAGGTTTACCTGAACCTGATGCTCCTTTTTACAATACTTTCTTCTCCTTGATGGTCTTTTCCGAGTCAGGTATTGGGTCAGCTTGCGATTTCTGAGGATTTCTCCGACTATGCCTCACAAACTGAGCCATAATTATGAAGTGGAGTCGCCAAGAGGTTCGGCCTCCAACAGAGTCACTAGATAGATGATTACAACAAAAAATGTGCCCAGACTTTGTCTATCATCAAAGTTGGCTCTATGTCGTTTCCCAGGGAAGCTGAGCTTCAGTTTCCTCTCCCCGGCAACGGCGCCATTTAATGTTAGCACTCCAGGAAACTCTCCTAGGTTGTAAATCGGAGATCCCTGGTAACATGTAATCTTCAATATTGTTCTCTTAACTATTGGAATAAATGATGGTTCAACTTTTGGAGATTATTCCTCCTTTGTTTCTTCGAGCCTCCCATCTACATTCTTTAGTAATACAAGCTTCTTTTGTCGTTATATGTTCAATGTCCATATCTCTTCTGTTCTATGCTTGCACCTGAACAATTCATTCAGGTTTTCTCTATGTTTAAGGCCAGATAACTGCCATCTTATCTCTGCTTTGATATATTAGATTTGCAAGCTTCTTTGCTACCTGTAGCTAGCCATTTATATGTGTTATTATATATGCATCTACTGGTATAGTTAGCGAGTTCATTTGTTGCCTATAGCTAGCCATTCATATGTGTTCATGTATGCAATCTACTGGTATTTTCAGTATTCTCCATCTATCCGTTAAATCTACAAACTATTGAGCATTTGCAGTTTAAAGCCTTGTGCTATTGGGGGTGTTCATGCATGTCTTGAGTAAAAATAGAGCTGAAATGGTTATCCAACTTGATCCGAACCATCATTTATTCCAATAGTTTAGAGAACAATATTGAAGATTACATGTTACCAGGCATCTTTGATTTACAACCTAGGAGAGTTTCCTGGAGTGCTAACAGCTACCACATGTCCAATTCTTCAAATATATTTTTGAAATTATTACGTGAGGTACTGCTATATATCTCCTATGATGCTTGGAAATCTCATAGTCTAAAAAGCCCTAGAAAAGATGTTATAGCAAAAATTCCAATTTGATCTATTTCAAACTGATTTCAGGATCCTTCACAAACTCTACCTTCCATAGAGTATATCTAAAAATTTATAGAAAATCAAAATCTAAATTTTGAACCAAAAGTTTCTCGGTATCTCGTCTCAATATAATCCAAGTTTCACCATCCGAAACATCCCCCCAAAAAGATATAGTGAAAATCCAAACTAACTTGTTTGAAACTGATGTGGGAGGACTCAAAAGCCCTAACTTCCTTAGAGCATATCTCTGAAATTATAGAAAAACAAGATCTAAAATTTGAGATAGAAGATCCTAGAGATTTCTCCTCAACATTAACCAAAGTTTTGCCATCTAAAACCTCCTAGGAAAAAGTTATAGAGAAAATTTCAAACTGACTTATCTAAAATTAATTTCAAAATCATTTAGGAACCATAACTTCCTAGGATCATATCTTTGAAAGTAGTGTACCAATATATGGAATTAGAACCAGATTAGAGAATATCTCTGAAAGTATAGTCAACCAAGGTATAAAATTTGAACCAAATGCTCCCCAATATATCTCCTCAATATTCTCCAAGTTTCAACATTTGAAAGCTCCCCCAAAAACAGTTATAGAAAAAAAGCCAAGGTGACCTATTTGAAGAAGCAAAACAATAGGTTCGTATGCCTTGATACCAAATGTTACAATCCAAAGACACAAAAATAAAAAGTACACACAATGTACAAAAATGTGAGAATGGAACACAACTTCATTACAAATTTTAATAGGAGAAACTCCTCCAAATATCCAATTACTTTCATACATCCAAATCATATGTCCTCCATAATGAATACATGATCTCTATATACCTATCCACACATTGCACATGTGGTCTTTTAATTATTAGGATGACCCTATTACAAATATATTTGCATATTGCATGTACATTTAACCCCATATATGCCCCCAACCCCATGGGTCATACCATATATATTCAACACAATATAAGCCCCCCTTGAGGTCATAACAAGGGATGTATAGCATGGGTGTAGGGTGAACATTGGAGATCCCAATAGTGTTAGAGCCTTACTAGGTATGCCTATGACGGGGAATGTAGATAGAATATATGAGTTAAGAGTATCCAAATGTTGAGGGAGGTCTACAACAAGTGAGTTAGGCTGACAAATCAAGGAGACTGAACTCAATGTTAAGAGGAGAATTTATGTGCAAGCTTGGATGTTGGTGGTGTGTTGCAAAACTTGACAATATACGATATAATGTGATTGCATTTTATGGATATGGCACTAATGATTAGGGTGAGATGTGGATAGACATATAGACACATATTTCAAAGGGATCACTTGGTGAGGTGGTGGCTTATGGTTATGATTAAAAATGGAATGAAAACATGGGTAGTTATCAATGTTATTCTCTGCAACAAAAGCGCTAATAAAAGACGAGTTGAGAGTTCTATTCTTAAATAAGGCCACTTCATATCAAACATAACTAGAAGACTATAATTAAACTTAAGAAGAAGTACCTCTTCAGAGTCTTAAATCTATAGCTTTATGAAGACTTTATGTATATTTGTATACACTTTGTCCTAGAGATTAGAAAAAGTACAACCATTGGTACATTAATCCTACTGAGGTACATAGGATGCAAAAACACTTTCAAATGTCTTGGAAAAAGGTGTTCCAAGTGTTGATGCTCTTACAATTGTAACTAGTTTAGTGTGTTATATTAACTTTAGAGTGTGACAACCATCACACTAGAACCACATTGTATAGTTGAAATTTTGCAAGTTGCAAACACTAAGTTTTAGTCATGTTTGGGCAATGTCTGAAATAAGTAGTGAGACTACTATGAATCTAGGAGTTTAGATGCTTTCCTTCCATTTTGCCTCAATATTTAGGTAGACAAATTCATATGTCTAATGGAAAAAATTGAGTGGCTACTTGAGTTTGTGTGCATATTTTTTCTATGAGGAAAAGAGTGAGCTCCTCGACTATGTTAGATTCAAGTGATTTAGCCCTGGCTAATGAAGATGAGTGATCAGGTGGCATTATGTAAATGAAAACAACCTTACTAGTGTATTTTAATAGGCATCTTAGTATCTAATAGAAATAACTTTTATTTCTTCAAGAATGAAACCTATTGTTTATGACCAACCAATAAATTAAGGAAAAATACACATTTTCACAAAGCCATGTTGGCATGACCCCTAAATTGTGATTTTGAAAAATGGATAGGGCATAAAAAAATATTTCCTTTCACACGCATAAGAACAAAGAGTTGATATGAAAATGAATATATTTTTTTGGTCATATTTTCATATAAACCACTCCATCATTACATTACGCATCTTGATCCCATGTAATCATATTGTTGCATTGTTAGATGCATACCACAAAGAAACTATGTAGCGGAAATTCCAAATTGACCCATTTGAAATTAATTTTAAGAGCATTTAGGAACCTTAACTTCCTTAGATCATCTGAAATATCCCAAGAAGAAAAAACGGTTATAGAAAAAATGCCAAGATGACCTGTTTGAAGAAGCAAAACCATAGGTTTTTATGCTATGATAACAAATGTTATGATCCAAATACATAAAAATCATAAGTAAAAACCATGTACAACAATGTGAGCATGGAATACAACAGCAATATAGATAATAATAGGAGAAAATCCTCGAAATATCCAATTACTTTCATACATCCAGATAATATGTCCTCCATAATGAATATATGATCTCTATATATACCTATCCAAACATTGCACATGTGGTCCCTTAATTATTAGGATGACCCTATTAGTTATACATTTCCATATTAGATGTACATTTAACCCCATACATGTCCCCCCAAAACCCTTGGGTCATACCATATATATTTAACCCAATATAGGCCGCCCATTGGGGTCATAACAAGGGATGTATAGTGATGAGCCCAAATATTGCAACAAGAGTGTTGCCACTCCCGAGTCTACCAACTTTAATTATCAACTTGAGGTTCGTACAAACTTAAGAGGTGACCATGCTATATGCATAGTAGGCTAAGATCTACTCATGTCACTTTCAAGCAATGGACCAGACCAAGGCATACAAACAGAACTCTATCAACTAATTCTAGATTGGCAAGGAAAGAAATTACGTGAAAGGAGAGTTCTATTCTATTTGTAGAAACAAAAATGTTGCCCAATTTGAAAAGGAACGGAAATGCTACTTGCTAAAATGTAAATTCTAAATCTGTTTGCAGAAATGCAAAGACTACACTACTTGCAGGAACGTAAAAATTAATCTATTTGTACAATGTAAATGTTGCACAAAAAGGAGACCTAGTCTATGTAATCGAAATAATAGTACTCAGAGCAGAAACCCTAGATTAAGAAACATAAATTAAAGAAAGCAATCCTAATCTACTTTGAATAAGGAAATGGGAATGTAATCAATCTTTAATCACTGTATTCCAAGGAAAGCAGACTTAGTGACAAAGTTCATTTGATATTTCATGAGATAATCAAGAAGATTATCACTATATCACCAAATTCATAAATCTGTCCACTAACCCTAATTGCAAAAGTGTATTGCAGGAGATAAAAGGCAAGTCCTAAGTGGTCTGTGGTCTTCCTCAACCTTGGTTTCAGAGCCTAGGGGACATTATTCAAGGCTCGGAGGCAAAAGTAAAAATTTAGGGGCAATTCTGGTTGAGTTTACATGGTGCTACAAGATGTTATATGATTTCTACAGGATTGGATCTGTGAGCATTTTGAGAGTGTAAAGGTGGTTTGAAGGTAGGGAAAGGTAATGGAGGGTGAATAAAGGTTGTATGAGACATTTTCCAAGCCTAGTACCCTTCAAGGGCCATATTGCACAAAAACCAATGTAACGGTGACCTTCAATAACCTAGAAATGTGTTCTTTGTGGACAATATTTTGGGAGATTTGTGAGGTGGAAAGAAGGAGGCTGATGGTGGGGAGATGAGGGTAATGATAATTCCAACCCTACAAAGAAATAGTAGTACTTGCACACTAGACAAATTATTCTTTTGTTGCTTGAAAAGAGTGCTAAAATAATAACTAAATTTCAGAAAATGGGAATAACCAAGAAAGGATGAGTTGAATTTTATTTGAAATCTATCTGTTAGGGTCCTATTATAGGAATATCAGTCATTTCTGTCTTACTATTCATTTGAGGTCATTTTTGTAAATATGAGTCTTGGTTTCATGAGTGATATGGTCTAAAAGGGTCTATTTGTCATAATTCAAAGTGTCATGTCATAAAGGATCACGATTTGAAGGGGTAATCATGAGGGGTCATTATTGCATCATGGGGAGACTAGTGGTCATGTCATGAAAAATATGGTCATCATGAGTTAGTTATGATGATGTCATGTTAGTTATAAGAGTCAGTTTTGAGAGTTAGTTATGGTAAGTTGTGTCATGTTATGGTCACCATTGCAAAGATACCCCTTACTCATCTCTCTCATCAAGAAGTGGGCCATCATGATTTCAAAGAAGGCTCTAATGGCATGAGGAGTTTAAATTTTCTTGTGTCTCCTCATTTCCCCTCATTCAAAATTCATCTTGGCTCTCAAGTGGTTTTGGAGGTTGAAGAAGAGCGTTGTAGGGTTGGAAAGAGGAGTTGCTGCACAAATTAGAGACTTGGTGTGAAAAATAAGAGACTTTCTGTGAAAATCAGGTTGTTGCAATGAAAGTCAGAGTGTTGGTGCACATTTGGAAAAAACGTCATCACGACTTTGAGTAAGTTTTTCTTCATCTCCTGTGGGGTTCTGTACATTGTATCTGATATGTATTTTATCCCATAATTGGTATGAGAGTCTGAAAGAAACCCGAGCTATTCAAACTTACGAATGCATTGACTTTTACTATGCAAGTTGCTGCGCAAAGGCCTTTGTCACCTCTCTCATTACATAAAGATCATTTTCACTACATACCAAGTTGTTTTGTGTTCTAAACACATCCTTTGTAAACCTTATTTGAACATATTTGATCAGAGTTGTGTTTCATCACCCCCTTCAAAGAGCTTGGGTCACAGTTGTTGCGAAACTCCCCTTTGTTGCGAAAGTACCTTGCCTCCAACGTGCTTCATATTCCACTTTTCAACAACACCATATCTTGTTTTGAGGATATTGTAGAACTCATATATTTGATGATGGAGACCCCAGAAGGAAAGAGAAAGTTCAAGGGAGGTGATATAGTTCAATATGAGCCCCAAATATGGATTTAGTGAATGTTGACCCTGCAATCAGAATTGCCTTTGACAATACCAGATGTAGGAGTTTTTGTGAAAATTTTCAAGGCTAGGGCCTCCATTTTCAACTTACTAAATTGCTTGCATTGAGTTTTAGAGGAAGTTGAGGCAAGTTAAACAAGAGCTAGTTGAGGTAAAGTTGTCTTCAAGAAGAGGAAGAAGAGGCAGTCTAGACATCCTTACAAAAGCAACAAAAGGGTAAATTTTTATCAGGTGGATGCTATGAGGTTTTTTTCTTTTTTCTCATGAAGTCAGCACAGGTCAGTTTTGGTAAAGTTGCAGAAACGTATCAAGGACATGCTGCGCAAGTTACAAAGTCCTTTATTTTAATGTAGTGATGAATTTTTGAGGTTTTGAAATGGTTTATGAGGTGTTAGAAAGATATCATATCAAGGAGGAGTTTCCTCAACCACTCTGTATCAGAAGAAATCATCATATGCTCAGATTTTTGAAGTTGCTACAAAAGTGACATTTTTGTGCGAAAGTCTGCTATATTACCAGTCAAAGGGGGACAAGTGATCAAGAAGTCTGCAATCATTTTAAAGGGTTTTCCAGGGTTCATTACCATCATAGGGATATTTTGAGACTACCCATTTTCTCCATTCTATTAGAGGAAAGCCGCAAATATGCAAAACTTGAAATGCTGCGAAAGTTGTTGCAAAACTGGAAGATTCACAATAGATGTTGCGTTTTTGAAACAATCTTCATGTTGAGGACACCGCTCACAAACAGATCACAGATCAATACACCAGTATTTTGACGTGGTTAAAACCCTCAGAGAGGGAAACAGTCCACGGCCTGCGCCAACGTGGCTACTACAGGCAATTTATTAATAATAGAATGAAAATTTACATAAGCTTCTCTCATGCACGGTTAACCTACAAATGACCCTCCATGCGCTTTAAATAGAATTCATGGACCAATCGGGTGTCAAGCCACGGATCAAGTGTCGGTAATACCGAGGAGAGATTGAACCGTCGGATCACTACATATCGTGACCGTCGGATTGTAAGTTACAAAATGTACAATGGTAAAGAAACACACTTTACTAACTCTATACTAGACCAAGTTATACTTAACTATTTCCTATGTGTCAGAATATCCTAACAACACCAACACATGAGTCTGTAATACCTTTTTTTTAACAAATCTTCAACTGGGGTCACTCATAGGGTGATTATCAGATCAAGTGGTATCATAACTTTAGGCTGTAAGGTTAAACAAGCTTGTGTTGGTTTAGCTGTGAATGCTCACTAGATCAAGGCTCAAATTAGGAGAAGGAGACTTGGTGGAAACTAATCCTGAAATTGGGAGAGTCTATTCTCGGAAGACAATGTCAGAAGAAGGTTCTATAGGGTCAGACCCTCAATTCATAGAAAGTTTCCTAGCTAAAAAGTCTATGGTAGAAGAAATGTATAGGGACTTTAGAAAGCATAAGGATGAGGATTCATCAGGCTCTAAACAAGCTAAAGAAGAAGATGAATCTCATTCCCATGACCACTCCAAAGGAAAGGGGAAAGAAGAAAGCTTTCCTACACCTCCTAATAGCCCTGTGCATAATAGGAAAGAATATTTGATTAAACTGGATGTCAAATTTGATTTTCCTATATATGATGGAGAGCTAAATGCTGAAAAGTTGGACAATGGGATTAGAAAAATTGATGTGTATTGCAGAGTATAGAACATAGACTCAGAAAAGAGTAAGATTCAGCTGGCAAGCCTACGCCTAGGAGGCACTACCTTGGTTTGGTGGGAAGGTAGAACCCAAGCTGATATGAAGAGACATGGTAAGACCATCTCTGTCTGGAGTGAATTTGTTGTTGCAATAAAAAAGAAGTTCTATCCATTGGCCGACATGCAACAAGCCATGATGAGTTGGCAAACTCTTCGGCAGTTGAAAGGGCAAAGTTTGCAAGGGTATACTCAAGAGTTCAGAAAGAGAGCATTGATGTTGGGCATCTCGTTAGAATCACCAGAAACTCTTTTGAAGTACATTGGTGGTCTACACAGCTACATGAGGCATACCATCCTCATGTTTAATCCCACCAGTATAGATGAGGTATCTGTACAAACTACTCATCTAGAATCTAGAGGAAATAATGGAAATCCAGAAGTTGGGGGACCATCCCAACCCACTGTAAGCAAGAGCAAGGAGAAAAGAAAGCAAAAGTGGAAAGAAAGGAAGGCTAACACTGCACAAAAAGGCAAAGATTCATGCAATCACTGTAAAAAGGAGGGGCATGATGATGAGCATTGTTGGATTTTGCATCTAGAGCTGAGACCTAAGAAGTCTGAGGGCAAGAAGAAGAAGACTGCTGCAGCTATTTAGAGAGATTTGGGCCAGACTCGGGAGATGAAACAATCATTGCAGCCACAAGTATAAAAGGTAAGAATTCTGAAGCATCTACTAGATTCTGCTCAATCTATTATTGATGAAGAACATGAGAGAAAAAGACATGAGCTTTTCCATATTCGAATTGTTTCCAAAAATCAAAAGATTGATACTTTGTTTGATAGTGGCTCACAAGTAAATCTAATTTCTGAAGAAATTGTAAAGAAATTGGGATTAGCAACTACACCTCATAAGAAACCATACCCACTAGGTTGGTTGAATGATAAAGCACAACTACAAGGACTAGACAGTGCAAACTCAAGTTTTCTTTTGGGTCAGCATTTGTAGATGAGGTTGAGTTAGATGTAATTCCTTTGGATATATGTGGAATTGTTTTAGGAAGTCCCTACTTGTATGATAGAAAAGATATTTTCTATAGAGCTGAGAACAAGTATCTACTTATAAAAGATGGAATCAAATACTTTGTAAGAGCTCATAAGCTCAAGAATAATTATACTCTCATAAACTCAGGACAGATGAAAAGAATGATAAATTCATGCAAACAGTTCTTACTGATGGTTGTAAAAGAAAAGACACCTGATAAAACCAATATATTTGAGGGTTGTAATGCTAATCAGCAAGCTGATATAGAAAAGATTGTTTCAGAGTATGATGTCTTATTTCAAGAATCTAAAGGTCTGCCACCCAAAAAGGGAATAGTACATGATATTATTTTTCAACAAGATGTTCTTTTGCCTAACATTGGGATGTACAAGTTGTTTGCTTTAGAGAATGCTAAAATCAAGAAGCAGGTGAAGGAGTTGCTCGAGAGAGGGTTCATTAGGGCTAGCACATCACCATGTGGGTCACCAATCGTTTTGGTGAGAAAGAAAGATGGCTCGTGGAGAATGTGCATTGATTATCGAGCACTGAATAAGATAACAATAAAAAATTGTTGTCCCCTTCCTGGTATAGACGATCTTCTAGATCAATTGAAGGAAGTTGTTTATTTCACCAAGCTGGATTTGCACAGTGGATACCATGAGGTCAGGGTTGCAGAGAAAGATGCATGGAAGACTGCTTTCAAAACAAAGCAGGGATTGTATATGGCTGGTTATGCCTTTTGGCCTAACTAATGCCCTTGCTACTCTCATGAGATTAACGAATGATGTACTCCGACCTTTTCTTGATGAGTTTGTTATTGTGTACCTAGATGACATTCTGATTTTTAGTAAAACGTGGGAAGAACATTTAAAGCATGTTAAGTAGACATTAGATGTTTTGAAAAGAGAAAAACTTTATGTTAAACTCTCCAAATGTGAATTTGGAAAAACCTCTCAAATTATTTGGGTCATATAGTAGGGGGAGGTGAATTGAAAATAGATCCCTCTAAAGTGGCAGTCATTGTAAACTGGCCTAAACCCAAGTCTGCTACAGAAGTGAGAAGCTTCTCAGGAGCAACACAATATTGGAGGAAGTTCATTTCAAATTTTCCCTCAATTGCAGCTCCCTTACATGCCTTGACAGGATTGAACAAGGTGTTTTAGTAGGGAGGCAAACAGTAGAAAGCCTTCGACACCTTGAAAGAAAAGATTAGTACAACACCGGTACTAGCACTGCCAGATTTACAAAGACCATTTGAGATCCAAACTGATGCCAGTGACTATGCCATGGGAGCAGTGTTGACACAGCACGGTAAACCCATATGCTATCATTCTGAGACTTTTAATCCTATAGTAGTTAACTATCCTACATATGATAAAGAATTGTATGCATTAGTTCAGAGTGTTAAAAAATGGAAACATTACTTAATGGGCAAAGAAACAGTAATACATATTGATCATCAACTACTACAATACCTGCAGTACCAAACTAAGTTGCAGCAATCAAGACATTACAAGTGGATGGGTTTTCTACAACAGTTTCATTTAGTCATCAGATATAAAAAGGGCATACATAACAAGGTTGTAGACATGTTATCTAGACCCATTATAAATGCATCTACCATACTTAAGCATAATTCTGTGTTGCATGAAAGCTACATAGAATAATATGATCAGGACATGGACTTTAAAGATGTATATGCAACTTTGATTCAAGGAAACAGAGTAGAAGAATTGGACTTTCATGTGAAGGACCGACTCTTATATCATTGTGGGAAACTTTGCATTCCACAAACTGAGAGGGTAAAGATAATTAGGGAAGTACACACTTCTCTGATATCAGGTCACTTTGGAGTAAGTAAAACAGTTGCACAGCTGCAAAGGTTCTAATATTGGCCGAGAATGAGTGAGACAGTTTCTAGATATGTAAAAGGATGTGCTATGTGTGCTAAAAGCAAGCCCGGCAACAGAAAACTAGGCTTATACACTCCATTGTCAGTTCCTTTGCACCCTTGGGAAAACATTTCCATGGATTTTGTTGGGGGACTGCCTAAATATAGGAAAGGTCATGATTATCTATATGTTGTTGTGGATAGGTTCAGCAAAATGTGTATTTTGATACCCTATAGTAAACAGATTACAGTTGCACAAACTACAAAATTATTCTTTGAACATGTATGGGTACATTTTGGATTACCCACTTCTATTGTATCTGATCGAGACACTTGATTTGTGGGGAAGTTTTGGTAAAGTATGTGGGAACTAATGGACACCAAGTTAAAGAAAAGCACATCTTTTCATCCACAAACAGATGACCAGACAGAAGTAGTTAACAAGACGGTGATCCACTTACTGAGGGGATATTGCAGCAAACACCCGAAGCTTTGGGATGAACACTTGTGTTATGTGCAGCATGCTTACAATAGAGCCAAACACTCTTCTACATAGAGATCGAGACCTGTTTTGGTTTCATACCAAGGTCTCCTTTGGATTTTCTCTTTGGTAAAGATACCATAGTTGATAAACACAGTGATGTGGACAAGGCAGCTAGGTTCATTGAACAGATCCAGGAGATCCACCAGGCAGTACAGGAACAGCTGGAAAGGAGCCAGGCCAAGTACAAGGCTAGGCATGATAAGCATCGGATGGGGCATAGTTTCCAAGTTGGAGACCAAGTTTGGCTGTATATCAGCAAGGACAGGATGCAAGGTGAAGGTAAAAAGCTAAAACCTATCAGGTATGGACCCTTCAGGATACTTGAGAAGATTGGTGAAAATGCCTTTTGCCTTGATCTACCAGCTTACATGCACATATACTCAGTCATAAATGCAGACTGTTTGAGGTTGTTTGAGCCTTCAATGATTGAGGACCCTGAAGAGCAGAGTTAATTACCTTCTGTTGACGACCTGCTACCTGAATATCTTAATGAGTTGTAGGAAGACACAGTGCTGGATAGGAAGGTAAGGACGATGCACAGTGGACAAGTGGAATACCTTGGGATTGGGCTTAAAGGTTCAAAGCTGAGCAGTGCGAAGTGGATTGAGATTGGGCAAGTGAGACAACAGTTCCCTCACTTAGTCAATGCTTAAATAAAACAAACTTTTGGTGGTCCAAAATCTCTTTCAGTGGGAAGGCCGTGATCTGAATCGGATCCATAAAAGACTGTCAAAGAACCTTGACTGTATCGAGATGAAACAAATCTCTAAAGAATCCAAAACAGTAATCAAAGACACCCTGAACCAGTGGCAATGGCAACCAGCGTGGAACGATGAGGACCTCAGTCAAAGCGCGTTGACCGAGGCCCATGGAGACTGCGCAGGAGGTCAAAGTAGCCCCTGGGAGCCCCGGATTGGGAAAAGGAGGTGATTTTTGATGCGCCTAGTGCTAATCGTGCATCGTTGGGCGAACAGGGCCAAAGTGGAGGAGCCTTAAGCACTCGGTCACATTGGGAGCTGGAGAACCGTAGGCGGAGAAACAAAAAGCGTTAATCGTACAAGGCAAGACCTGCACACTAGAAACCGACAGTATTGATCGGGGCGCCCTCAAACGGTAAATAGTTTTGGATGAAGCAGAGCGATCCCACTCAACGATCGACACGTGGCGGCAGAGGTGAGAGAAAACCGCCGTTCATCACGCGTTATCGATCGAGCAGGTCAACCGTGTGGGACGTGCGAACAACGTTGGATCTGGGGGACCCAAATCGGACGACTGAGATTGCGCCCGATGGAAAGAAGTGGAATCAAAAGGAATTAAGCCACGTTCTAAAGGGATTTGGAATCCGTTAGACCGCCACAGTGGAGGAAAAACGCATCCACGACGTAACTGGAGAAACGAACCGACAAGTAGGCTGGCGCTATTCAGATGGGGACATGTGGCCACTTCCTGAGTGTTCATGCTGACTCCGAACAGGGAACTCCAAGCACAGCTACCGAAGGGGAATCAACAGAGGCGGAAGAGGAACCGAATGGGCATGAGTTCGAATGGCTAAATCCATGAACATCAAAACAGAAAGGGGGCAACAGTTGAACACTAAGAGGCAGAAACCAAAGAAGAGACAGTTAAGCGAAGCAGAGATAGACAGAGGGTCGAGCTGACCAGTGGCAGCATCGAGCACCAAAGCTTGAGAGATTCAAGCCATCCCATAGAGGAATTTTTCCAAATCGAGCATCATATTTGGCTCCTTCCATTGTAGACTAGAAGGTCACAGAGCTGGTAGGAAGAAGAAGAGTCTGTGTACCCCAGTGGCTTGGGGAATCTAAGAAACCACCTTGCCATGCAAACTTGCTTCAGGAGAACTCACATTGAGTCCCTGCATTGTAATTCTCCACTTAAAGACACAATAAAACAAGGCCACCACTGAAATTTGGACCGGAGACATAGCCCTAGAGAATAGGGTGAACTCCTTATTAAAAATTCTCGTGTATTTATGTTTGCTTACTGTATCCCTTTGTTGTCTTTCCACTTAAATGTCTGTGTATTAGCAATCTGATCGATTCGTTGCTTAAATAACATAGAACACACACCAGCACATGAGTCTATAATACCTTTTGTTTAATAAATCTCTAACTAATGTCACTTGTCGGGTGATTATCAGATCAGACGGCTTTATTGCTTCCTCACTAAAGAATTTTTGGTTAACGGAGGATCCAGCATCAGACAAAGGGTGAGTACGGGCGGCCTATTGGACCACCGTCCCATATACCTGGAGTTGCAGGATGTTATAGATAAGCCCAAAGCCCCTTTCAAGTTCAATTCCACCTGGTTGCAAGACATGGAATACATCAAACTAGTGACAAATTTTTTGAGGGAAAAACCCCCAGGTTCATTTGGGGACATAACTCAAAACTTCCTCCATAATATGAAGGAGCTGAAAATCTTATCCAAGGTTTGGGATCAGAGGAAAAAGGATGCAGAAGAATTGTCACTCAAGGAGGCAGAAAATGCCATTTCTTCATTTGACGAGGGCTTAGGAGGAGTCGTGATGTCTCAAGAGAAAAATGACATATACTCTGTTTCTCTACAAAAGAGAACCCAAATATTAAGGAATAGAGAAGCGAGTTGGCGGCTCCAAAGCAGGTCTATCTAGCTAAAAGATGGAGATGACAACACCAAATGTTTCCACAAACATGCTAATGGTAGGAAAGCCATCAATACTATCTGGTAGCTCAAGGATTCACAGGGGCAATCGGTTCAATCCTTTAGAGAGCTAGCTGCCCTAGCATGTTCCCATTTCCAAAATATCTACAAGACTCCTCCCTATGCTACCCTTGCTGAAGTGATGCGGATTGTTCAGCTCTTTCTAGGGTTTGTTGATCAAGAGATGGATTAGGAGCTCGTGAGAGAAGTTTCTATGGGAGAGTTGGAAGACACCTTAAAGATGCTAAAGAAAGAAAAGAGCCCGGGGTTGGATGGTTGGACTATAGAATTCTACACTGCCTTTTTGAAGGTGTTAGGAATGGACCTCCTGCAAATCATTGAGGAAAGCAGAAGGAGAGGGAGAATTCCAGGAAGCCTAACATCCACTTTCATTGCTCTCATCCATAAATCCGACAATCCCTCCTCCTTTGATGGCTTCAGACCCATATCTCTATGCAATTGTATTTAAAAAATAATAGCCAAGATTATACCCAATTGCATAAAGCCAATCCTATCCCTCCATATCTCCAAAGAGCAATTTGCCTTCCTACACAACAGAAAAATCCATGAGGCGATTGGAACAGCTCAAGAACTCCTCCATTCTATCCAGCACCGGAAAATAAAAGGAATGATACTGAAGATTGACCTTTCTAAAGCCTTTGATAGGGTCAGATGGCTCTACCTCCGAATTCTATTAACTCAAATAGGATTCCCTTTTATCTTCATTAAGTGGATTATGAGTTGCATAACTGATGTTCCCTATAGTGTTCTAATAAATGGATTGGCCTCCCCTTTCTTTCATGCTGAAAGGGGACTTAGACAAGGATGCCCCCTGTCCCCTCTATTATTTCTTCTCATCATGGAGGGCCTCAGTAGAATTATTCATGAAGAACATAGACAAGGGAGACTTAAGGGCATCAAAATCACTGATTCAGTAATCTTGACTCATTTGTTCTTTGTGGATGACGTCCTCATCTTTCTCAATGGCAGCCTCGGAGACCTCACCACCCTCCACCAAGTCATGGGCACATTCCAAAAGGCCATAGGAATGGTACTGAATGAATCCAAATCCACCTTATCTGCTTACAGATGCACCCAAAATGAATTACATTTCGCCCTCAAAAGATTCCCCTTTGTCACCTACCCTTTTGAAGATGGACTGAAATATCTGGGGTACCATCTAAAACCCTTTGGCTATAAAATTGCAGATTGGATTTGGCTCATCTCAAAGGTGGAAAAGCGTCTGAACATTTGGTATCACAAGTACCTCTCCAGAGCAGGTAGGTTGATATTGATCAAAGCGGTTCTAGAAGCAACACCTGTATATTGGATGACCTTAGCTTGGATTCCCAGGGGCATCCTGGATAGGCTGCAGAAAATATGTTGTCGGTTTCTATGGAAGGGGAATCAGATAGGGAGAATTTTTGCTTGGACAAGATGGGAGACCCTGGCGCTACCTAAACGTTGGGGGGTTTGGGGGATTAAGAGACTAGACACTTTTTCCAAAGCTCTAGCAGCCAAATTGGGATGGAAGCTTCTCAATAATGTTAGTATTTGGACGAAGGTGGTCACCTCAAAATATATCACCCCCTCAAATCCTCTGGAATGGACTCGCCATGGTAATTGAACTAATGGGAATATATCCATCATCTGGAAAGCATTAACTAAAGCCATGGACCTGATAAGAAATGGACTGACTTGGAGAATACAATCGGGATCCCCAGTACGCATAGGGGAAGACCCATGGGTAGGCTGTGGTAATGCACACAAACTCCCAGAGGACATGAGATTTTTCTTAGCAAATCAGGGGATAACCCACCTCAGTCACATTGCAGACAACCAACGTTCCTTACTGGCTCATCAGGCCTAGAAATCGGGAGCAACCCTAAACCTTCCCCTGCATTGGCAACAAGAATGGAGACATTTTATCTCAGTGCTAAAGGAGGCCCATATTAGGATAACTGAAGGGGAAGATGAACTCCTTTGGGACTTCACAAAGCATGGTCACTATGTTCCCAAGATTGGATATCTTGTCCTTATGGATCCCCTCAAGCCGCCAACATCCGAGAAATGGCGGAACCTTATATGGAAACTCAAAGCAGCCCCAGAAAAAGAGTTGCTTCTGTGGTCCATCGTGAACAACCAGGGAAAACCTCATGAAATGATCTTTCGCCGAACCTTTCTGGTGCCATCTATGTAAGAGAAAAAATGAAGACACAGAACACCTTTTTCTGTTCTGTCCTTCCATGCAAGAACTATGGAATGGTATCCTTGCAACACTCTCCATTCGGAACATATGGCACAGAACCGCATTAAAGGAGGCTTGGAATAATTGGTGGAAGGAATCCTCTGGGAAGGAAAGAAATATACCTTTGCTAATCTGCTGGGATTTATGGATAACAAGGAACCAAATTATATTCCAGCAGAAGCCACCTCACTGGCCCTCCATTCATAAAAGAATAATAGCATAATACCACATGATCCCTAAAGAGTCCTCACAAAACAAGCAAAGGAATATTGAGACAGAGGTCATCAACAAATCCATTCCTTGGGCCTATTTCAATGGTTCAGTTCAGGATGTGGGCTGTGGTGGCGGAGCGGTTTTGCATATATCAGAAACTCACTCTTACAAAATTCAAATGGGTCTCAGCAGGGAATGAACAATTATGCTGAGCTTGTTACTGCAAAAAACGTCATCCAATTTGCTTTACTCAAACAATGCACAAATATGCAACTATATGGTGACTCAAAATTGGTTATAAACTGGATCAACAAAAAACATATATGCAATGCATAAACATTGAAGCATATTCTGGATGAGATTCATAGACTTGTCTCATTTTTTTACTCTTTCATTTGTCATCATATTTACAGGGAGCGGAACACCATTGCTGACCACTTATCCAAAGATGCAGTGCTCAGGGACAATGACACTTGGTTGATTTGCAAGGAACTGGATGGTGTTGTTTATCAGCATTATCGCAGGCCATTCGTAGACCCTGAAGCTCTCTGAAGCAACACTAGAAAGAGATAGCTTTCTTTTGTTTTGATGATCATATTTTTGACTTATTGTAAATAGTTATCAAAACTTATCACACCCCCTAGTGAAGGGGCCAGACAGTTAATTATTTTTTTGTTATTTTTCACTCACTCCCTGCGTGGAGGAATGCATAGTTTTCTCTATTTTTGGTCAACACAGCCTTATTAAAGCAATGAGTATGCATATACAAAATGTAATTTTCACTTAAAAAACCAATAACATTAATTATAACATATATACACTAATAATATCATTATATAATATATTATTGTATCTAACAAATCATCTTATTGCAATATTATAATGTTATTGTTGATATTATTATTTAACGTTGTTATTGTTGTTGCTATTATTATTATTATTGACATTAATAATAATTGATCCGTAAATTGTCATGGATATTATAGTGGACAATTCGTCACAACAAATCTGATAAATTATACTTTAAAATCTGAAATCTACATTATGAGGGTTTACTTCTCTTTAGATTTTTAGATCTGTAAATTATTGTTGATTTTGTATGTATGAAAATTATAATTACCTAGAAAATAGAGAATAACGTAACAAAAACTCAGAAACGACGATTTGACAGAAGATATAACCTAGGAAACCCTTTTAGGAGAAAACCCAACTGGAAGGTGAGGTCGCTCTGCTCTCTTTCTCTTAATAGAAAATGGTTGTGAGTACAAAGAAGTAAGGCATGTGGCCCATGGGCTACTATAGTGCATAAATCCTCTCTTGTCCTCTCTCCTTTTCTCTCTTGGCTATTCTTCTCGCCTATGGAACAAATGCACTAAAAAAGAATGGAACCCATTTTCCTCCTAGTGGCTTGGTTATAACATAGCTCAATAGCCTACTAGCAGTTACGTTTGACTCCATCAAAGATCGATAGCCTACTAGCAGTTAGGTTTAACTCCCTCAACTCTTAACGAAAGTTATGATATGGACTCTTCTAGAGTTTTATTCATCATTATCATGTGGTTGACATGGAATTCTTTTTCGTAAATAATGGAGGTTGATGTGGCATCCTCTCAAATTATGGTGGCTAAAACAAGAAGGTCAACTTATGAGTGGCATAAATGTATTGTACAAACTCCGATTGAGGTGATTATTGTATCATTGGAAAGATATCTATGTGTATATAGGAAAAAATGGTGTCATGCAAAAGCAACAAATTTTTACCCCCAAAAAATGTCATTTTATGCCTCAAAATGCTTCTCGAATGTTTTACACCCAAATTTTCCAAACTGCGTCCCACCGGTCAAAATGGTCCTGTGAGTTGATTCCTCCCCTTTTTCAACTCTAAAAGCATTGATATGGATGAAAAATAATATAATGATCCAATCTAGATCACACCTTTCAAATTTGCGAGGCTTTTGGTCCCAAAAGCTTCTATTGAATGAGATGAGGAAATATTTCCTTCACCTTTTCTACCATTTAGTGTAGCCAGGAAGTTTTTCTTTCAACCCAATTTGATAAATGTCATTTTTCCTAGATCTTGTAGTTATGGACCTTTTCTACAAAACTTTATCTCTTGTCAACCCTTCCTAAGCATCTGGTGCTAAATCCTCTACAAAAGGTAGGACATATTCCTCTTCCTGACCTAGCATGGAAGGCTCATATAGCTTTAGATTCTCCACATTCACAACTGAGTAAATTCACATGTATGGGGGTAGATTGAGTGTTATATCCCACCTTTTATAGTGTCTCAAAGGAGCCATATTATAGAGCCTTTATTTTCTTACCAAGACCATGTAGCCTTGCCTTATTCAATTGTACCATACTCTATCTCCCACCTTGAAAAACGTCTTTGTTATGTGTTGATCATGCTTGGCCTTATATTTTTCCTATGACTTATGCAATGTTTCCTATACTTGTATACGGATTTTTCTGACCTTTTCTACAAAATTTTCAACCCTCAAGGCATGCCCTTTAAGATCCTCCCTTACTATTCCTTGTTGACCATATGCAATATCCAAAGGTGAAAGTGGAAAATATTGAAAACAAGTTTCAAATGGGGACTTACTAGTAGATGTGTGGATTGTTATGCTATAAAAATGTTGTATATATACCATATTTTCATCCCTTGTCTTTGGATGCTTCTTATTGTAAACCCTCAAAAATTGCACCAAAGTCCTACTGACTACTTTTGTTTCCCATCTATTAGAGGATGGAATGTTGTAGACCTTTTCAAATTCGTGCTCATCTTCTCCCGCAGTGTATTCCAAAATGCACAAAGAAATCTTGTGTCCTTATCTAAAACAATGTTCCTTGGTATCCTAAAGTGTACCCAAAAGTTTGTTGCTTCTTGATTGTTGATGGTATTTTTATAGGGCATCATAACACACATCTTGTTGAACCTATCAAGTACCATGAATAATTAGTCATGTCCCTTCCTAGTTATTGGTAAACCTCCCTCAAGGTCCATGTAAATGTTTTCCCAAGGATGAGTGGGTATAGGTAAGGGATGATATAGAACCTGGTTCCTGATACTACGCTTATGGATGTTATCGCAGAAAATTGATCATCTAGCCATAATTTACTAGATGGATTGAAGTACACCATGTTAGGCCAATTTTACCATAGTAAATTTGCTTTCACTATGAGAAATTACTTAATAAACCACGTTTGTTAAGCAATTTATAATTAAACCCATGAAGAATAATTAAATAAATCACTATTTGTTTAATTATCTTCTAGAAATAATTAATTAAACCATTGTTTAATTAATATTCCTTGTCATATTTGACCGAGTTATGAGAAATAAATAGATAAATCATTAATTATCTTATTTTTTTCTAGGAATAATTAATTAGTCACTAATTAGTTATTATTCCTTGTCAAGTTTGACCAAATCCCTTAGGAATAATTAAATAAATCATTATTTGTTTATTATTCCTTAACCATATTCCTTGAGATGATAAATAAATCATTTATTTATTTATTATTTCGAAATAAAAGTTTAAATACTTTTTCCCTCTAACCAAATATAATAAAATATTCCAAATGGTTATTTCTAGAATAGGGTTAATAATATTTTATTATTGCTCATTATTCGAGGATAACTTAATATTTTGTTATAAATAAAAGCGTTTTCCATTCATTATTCACTTTCGATTATTTTCATTGTTCCACTCACTATTGTAGCTCTGATTATTATCACTGTCACACACCATTTTTATTTTCCATTTGAGTTCTCATTTAGCCCAAACATTTTATTTGTTGGGATTACACAATATAGAGGAGAGAGACTCTACAAAAGCTTAAGACATCTGAGGATAGCCAAGAACCCATACCATAGAGGGGGACTGGTAACATTATTTGTTCCCTTCACAAGTCTTGTTTAATAAAATATATTCTTTATCTATCTGGTTTCCATTGGATTAATGGAGTTACTTGCACTTATTTTACTATTCCATTTTGCTTTTTAACTGTGATTGTGGCATAGATCAGGGCTTTGGTAGGTTTTGTTTCTATCATTTGCTACAGATCTACAATGTTTAGTAGCCATTTTCATTATTAGGGTTTTTTGTCATCTACAAATTTAAGTGATTTCTTTTCGTACATGTTAGGTAAACTTGACTCAGGATAGAGTCAAAGTTGACTAGGTTAAATAGTGATGGTTTTGGGGCACATGGTATTGTGCACCCATAGTATTCTGCCCGTGGTATTATATGTAATGGAGCTTATAAAAGGCTGGAGGGACTTCATTGTAATGCAAGACCTGGAGGTGAGCGGTGAAGGCTCACTTGGTTGGATTGGCCAGGGTTTTGGCCAATGCTAATAAGATCTTATTAGGTTGGGTTTTTCCTCGGATTTGGGGTTTTCCCGGATAAACATTTGCGTTTATGTGTTTATGGTTGTTGCTAGTTATTTTTATATTTATTCCTCTCAGTAATTATTTATGTTATGCAGTAAATTTCTTAACAATTGGTATTAGAGCCAAATATTGGCTTCAAAGGGATTCTTTGATGCTAGGGGTTTATAGTGCCTGATGAGATCAATGCAGCCTTTTTTATAGATATGGGTCTGGAAAATAATGGTGGAATAATCGTACGCGGAAAAACCTTTAGAATAATGTGTGGAAGATAGTGTCGTAACTGCCAGGGATCGCAGTGCATTTGCGATATTTATCAGTTTGGAACATGCTGACGAATTGTTCGGGATTCATGAGGCTTTTTAAAGAAGGTTGAGAGATACCTTTGGTAATATTAATGGAGTAGGCGTGGGCTGCATGCAGGTCAGCAGAAGAAAATTGTTCATGCGGCTTCAAAATTTTTTCATTTTCTGCTACGTGAGGCCACCGGTGCTAGAATCTAAGAGGTTCTTGTCCAGCTCGTAGTTGGAGCGGTTTGATAGAATTTTTTGAGCAAATCAAATTGAGAGAGGATGGATCACAATCACCGCAGCAACAAACAAAATAAAATTAATGAAGTCAAAATTATTGCATGTAAATGGGCATACTACTGTAAGACCTAGTAAGGCATGTGTACCCCTTGGTGATCACCGATAAAGTCTGGGTTAGACCTAGGTGATAGGGGGGATGTCGGGTTAACAATACTGCAGATAAAAACTCTGAGGGGGGTAAGAGCTAGAGTGAGCGGGATTGTCTCACTTAGTAGGTTTGGCTAGAGTTAGTCAAGGAACCCCAAGTCAAGTTTAAGGGGGGAATTGTTAGGTAAACTTGACTCAGGATAGAGTCAAAGTTGACCAGGTTAAACAGTGATGGTTTTTGCGCACATGGTATTGTGCACCCATAGTGTTCTGCCTGTGGCATTATATGTAATGGAGCTTATAAAAGGCTGAAAGGACTTGATTGTAATGCAAGGCCTGGAGGTGAGCGGTGAAGGCTCACTTGGTCGGCTTGGTCAAGGTTTTGGCCAATGCTAATGAGATCTTATTAGGTTGGGTTTTTCCCCAGATTTGGAGTTTTCCCGAATAAACATTTGTGTTTATGTGTTTATGGTTGTTGCTGGTTATTTCTTATATATATTCCTCTCGGTAAGAAGAGGAATATATATAAGAAAACACAATAACAATTTTGGTGACTCCATTGGGGGTTTTCTTATTGTTGCGAACAAAATTTGCGACTCCACTGGGGAATTTCTAATTGTCGCTACAATTTTGGCGACTCCACTGAGTTTTTAATTCTGGTCCAAAAACCTGGGTGATCTTCAGTTTTCAGCTTAGGGTTTTTATTTTTCAGTTTCTTAATGTTGTTTACTAGCTTTTTAACCCTTGATCAATCAAATTTCAAACTTCCACAAGTTTTCTGGTCTTTTCTGCAAGTCACAGAAACCAACTGTGACAAAGACGACAAATTCTTATGATACTTGCCGACTGAGAATCAAGGAGCAAAAATCGCACTTTTCTGCCCCAAAAGTGTGATCTGGAGGCCCAGAATGCACTTTCTGGCCCAAAAAGTGCGATATCCCAGGAATCAGGTCAGTACCTGTGATTTAGGTTTTCTGGTATTTTTTTGATCTTTTTCTGGGTTTTGCCAAGAGTTGTCTGTTGGGTTGGTTGACCATTGTCTCATCCCGCTTAGACCTTGATCTACTCTGATTTTCTTGTCGAAGTGGAATTTAGCTCCTTAGGGCTTCTAGTACGCTTCCACCTTTATAGGAGTTTAGCTGAGTAAGAAGTCTGATTTTTTGTAGAGCTTTCAACCATATTTTTCAGAGATGTACCTTCATGTTTCATATCTTAAAAGACAAGTTGTTTCCATCCAAAGTTTCATATTAAACCTTGTTTGGTCATTTTCCTTAGGGTCCCATTGGTTTCCCTAGATTTCACACCCATCTCCCTATCTTTTTGCAGTGATTTTCCTCTCTAGTTTTTTCTTGTTGTTGCACCACTTTCCAACAACATAGTACCATTTGATCCCAATCACACTGATGCTTAGATCTCTTGGCCTTTTTTCATATGGTTTCAGTTGATTTCACCACCAACCATCACAGTGTTTGCAAACCCAGTTTAGGTGGGGTTTGGAAAGTTGATTCACTGTTTATTTTCTGTTTTTAATTTCAATTTATTTCAACAATCTTTATTTTTACCATGATTTGGGCTTAATTAATAAACACACTTGCACACACAAGCACACCTTAAGCAAAGGGCGCTTGGTTTACAACACCAAGCCAAGACTTAACATAATTAATTTATCTCCCCACACAGAGACAAAAACATCTTGTTGATCTCCCTTCACCATTTCCATGTCACTTGTGTCTTATAACCATTGCGTGACCAAGGTGTTCGTCACGGAGACTCTTAGGCCTTCATCCGTAGTTTCTGCTTGGGCATATTACTCCTCCTCGTAGGGTTCGAGTTCATAGTCCCCCGAGTCCCCATACTGACTCTTCTTCTGGTTCATTTGATTCCTCATCTGATTCCGAGCCTCCTTCACCGCATACCGTCATCATGTCAGGACCCACTGCAGGTGGAGGATCCCAACTTGGACTTGGCTTCGATTCTACCCCGGTGGTCGCATCTAGCGGAACTGTCTCAAAAACCATTCTGGTAGCTCCCATGCTACCTTTCATGGCTGGGTTAAGCCTCCTGTACTTTATCCAGTTGATTAATGACCCTATACACCACAATGTTGGTTGGCCAGCTATGTCAACTAAGCTTCCCTCCAACATTCCCAAGTTTGAGGGTTATCCTAGAGAGAACCCTACCAATCACGTTTGCTCCTTCCTTATGTGGTTTTCATCCAATTTCATCACCGATGATTCCATTCATATTTGGTTTTTCCAATGCATGCTCACTCGAGATGATGCAAAATGGTATGCAGACCAACCAGCCACCTCTCATTCCACTTTCATGACGCTTGCTAAAGCGTTCCTTTCATACTTTCAGTTACCTCTCTGATACGACACCAGTATGGAGCTCTTGACCACATTCCGTCAATCCTCTACCACTTGTCTTTCCGATCATGTCCATGAATGGCGTAGAAGGAGGAGCATGTGTCATGCTCCACCCTTTGAAGACCATGTCTACCTCGATTGGTTTCTCAAGACTCGTTTATAACTTATTTCCAAAGATGTCATGTCCATTTTCCTCAAACATAGGAAGAGGCTCTCCAAACTTCTATGAGATATGACTTGATTTATGCTCAATCCGATTATGTCTATACCATTATACTAGACCTCCCTCGTCCTGGTGGTACCAATGCACTGGGGGCATCCCACGCCGTTGATGGTATTGTTGGAGTTATTTCACATCCTTCACCATATAGTCAGAAAAGTTATGGCTATCTGCAGGGGGCCACCAGTTCCTCTAACGCTTATGCCCCTCTTGCCAGCAATGTGTCTTCAGGACAAAGCACCTCTTACGCATTTACCCAATGACATCAGTAGATGTTAGGGATAGCTAGTGCTCAAGCTGTCTACTAGACCGTTTCTACTTCACCATCTTATAACTATGCATCGCCAAGTTCTCTAGCCCCTCAGGCATTAGCACCATAGCCTCACACGCATCCTTAGCCCCAAAAGCCACTGCCCCCTCAAGGTCAAGTGTTTTCACAACAGAGTGTGACCAATCCCCAAAATTTGAAGAAAAATAATAAGGGGAAACGTAACAAGGGTAACTAGGGTAACCAAGGTAATCAACCTAATGAACCCCAAGGGAACCAACCTAATACCAACATCTAGTAACAGGGAGACCAACCCATTAAAAACAAGGCTATTAGTATGAACAATCCTTGTGCATGTTGTGGTGTACATGGCCATTATACTCATGAGTGTCCCCTCTTACCCCAGATGCGACAAATGTGGGAATCCCAAGAAACTTCTAGAGGTCAATCGCCCATGTAGAAACCGCCTTGGAATCCTGCACCATCTCAACGATCGTGTTCACAAATACAACAATACACATGAAACCCTTTACCCCTAGTTTTTGCATATTTATGAAGGCTCGTTTTAGGTCTGAATGTATGCTTTCATAGTGGCCAACCATTGAACTTTCCAAGTCTATCTCGGGTCAAAAAGAAAAAGAATTACATGCACAACCATACATTGTTGGGGATAGGAATCATGTGGTCAGTCGGCCAGCCAAAAGAATAAAACTGAACCGACAGCTCATTAGAAAACATTGATGATGAGACAACACTCAATATGTTCATGACTCATGAGTCACCACGTTAAAAGTCATAGACACTTGTTAATATGCTCACGACTCATGAGTCACCACATTAAAAGTCATAGACACTTGTTAATATGTTCACAACTCATGAGTCACCACGTCAAAAGTCGTAGACACTTGGCCCTAACATCTACTGATGTCATTGGGTAAATACGTAAGAGGTGCTTTGTCCTGAATACATGTTGCTGGCAGGAGGGGCATATGTGTTAGAGGAACTGGTGCCCCCCTGCGGATAACCATAAATTTGCTGAGTATATGGTGAAGGATTTGAAATAGCTCCAGCGATTTTGTCAGTGGTGTGAGATGCCCCCGGTGCATTGACACCACCAAGACGAGGGAGGTCTAGTATAACGGTATAGACATGACCGGATTGAGCATAAATCAAGTCATATCTTAGAGAAGTCTAGAGAGCCTCTTCCTTTGTCTGAGGAAAATGAGATGTGACATCTTTAGCAATAAGCGATAATAGAGTCCTAAGAAACCAATCAAGGTAGACACGGTCTTTGAAGGGCGGAGCACGACACATGCTCCTCCTTCTACACCATTCCTGGACATGATCGGAAAGATGGGTGGCAGAGGATTGACAGAATGCGGTCAAGATCTTTGTACCGGTGTCGTATCAGAGATGTAAATGAAAGTATGAAAGGAATGCTTTAGCAATTTTCGTGAAAGTGGAATGAGAGGCAGCTGGTTGGTCTACATACCATTTTGCATCATCTCCAGTGAGCATGTGTTGGAACAATCGAAGACGAATGGAAACATCGGTGATGGAATTGGATGAAAACCACATATGGAAGGAGCAAACATGATTGGTAGGGTCCTCTCGAGGATTACCCTCAAACTTGGGAATGTCAGAGGGAAGCTTAGTCGACATAGCTGGCCAACCAACATTGTGGTGTATTGGGTCATTAATCAACTAGCTAAAACACGAGAGGCTTAACCCAGCCATGAAAGGTAGCATGGGAGCTACCGAAATGGTTTCTGAGATAGTTCCACTAGATGTGACCACCGGGGTAGAACCGGAGCCAACGCCAAGTTGGGTTCCTGCACCTGCAGTGGGTCCTGACATGATGATGGTATGTGGTGAAGGAGGCTCGGAATCAGATGAGGAATCAGATGAACCAGAAGAAGTGTCGGTATGTGGACTTATGGGACTGTGAACTCGAACCCTTTGAGGAGGAGTAACATGACCAAGCGTAAACTAGGGATGAAGGCCTAAGAGTCTCCGTGACAAACACCTTGGTGGCACAACAGCTATAAGACACAAGTGACACAGAAATGGTGAAGGGAGATCAACAAGATGTTTTTGTCTCTGTGTGGGGAGATAAATTAATTATGTTAAGTCTTGGCTTGGTGGTGTAAACCAAGCGCCCTTCGCTTAATGTGTGCTTGTGTGTTTATTAATTAAGCCCAAATCGTGGTAAAAAAAAAGATTGTTGAACTAAATTGAAATTAAAGACAAAAAATAAACAGTGAATCAAATATCTAAACCCCACTGGATTTTGCAAACATTGTGATGGTTGGTGATGAAATCAACTGAAAACATATGAAAAAAGGCAAAGAGATCTAAGTGTCTGTGTGATTGGGATCAAATGGAACTATGTTGCTGGAAAGTGGTGCAGCAACAGGAAAAAACCAGAGAGGAAAATCGCTGCAAAAAGATAGGGAGATGGGTGTGAAACCTAGGGCAACCAATTGGACCCTAAGCAAATGACCAAACAAGGTTTAAGATGAAAATTTGGATGGAAACAACCTATCTTTGAAGATCATAAACATGAAGGTACATATCTGTAAAATTTGGCTGAAAGCTCTACAAAAACTCAGATGATCCGAATTGGATCCTTAAACATTTCCATGACTGTTCCAAATTATGTCAAGCTCCAAAATCTTATGAATAACAAACTTATCAGAGATGACCTCTAGACAATGGAAATTTGTGGCCAGCACGGAACAACGAGGACCCTCAGTCAAAGCGTGCTTACCATTGGCCCATGGAGACCGCGCATGGATCCAAATTGGAAATCAAAAGCCCAGATCCAAAAACAAAGGTAGTTTATGATACACGATTAGAAACTCTCAATGAAGGAAAGCCCGAAGCGCTCGGTCACGAGGAAAACAGGAAACTATGCGGAAACCGTCAGAAGGTGGGTCCCGCGCCCAAAACCGGCAGGATATTGCGTCCACTTCAAGCAGTAAGCAGGTTTGGCCAAGTTCAACACGATGCCACATACCGGGTGACGCGTGTCCAGCAAGAGAGAAAACCACTTACATCGCGTGAGTAATGATCGAGCAACTTACCCACACAATATATACGGAGACCGTAGGATCTGGAGGCTCCAAATGAACAACGGAGAATCAACCCAATGGATGACCGGATTTAATGGGGAAATAGACTGAGGTACATGAGATTTGAGGTCTGACATGACTGCTGAGTTGGAAAAAGAATTAGTTTCACGGGCAACCTTGGAGTAACGGAAATAACGACCGTTCAAAGAGAACTGACACTCAGTTCATGAGGAGACAAGTGCCCGCCTCTCTGTGAAGCGTTACACAACGATGATGACACAGAGCAGGGGAATTCCAACGGACAGAGGCAGGCGATCCAAAGAGCCGGGAAGAAGAAATGAACAGTCAGGGAGCAGATTGGCTTTAAGCCTTGAACAGACAAAGAACAGAGGGAGAGACAAAGAGAGACAAAAGTAGAGAAAGAAGTGAATTGCAGAGAACAAAAAAGCTGAGCTGACCTGCAGAGCAAAGGCAGCATCGAGCAAACATAACAGAGAGAGTCCGAGAGTCTGTGAACTCCAAAGAAGGCTTGAGAGGTTCAAGAAACTCCTCCATGTATTCCTCTCAGGTATTGAGTACCAAATTTGACTCATACCACTGAGACCAATTGAGGTCGAGATTCGGTAAGGGGAGTCTGTGTACTCTAGAGACTTGGGGGATCCAAGTACAATCCTATTGATCATTCTCTATTAAGTGAGACTCAAATTGAGCTCCTTATTGTAAAAACTCTGCTTTAAGACACAATAAAAAAAGGCCACCATTGAAGGCTGGACCAGGAGATGTACCCCATGAGGATTTGGTGAACTCATTAAATTTGTTGTGTTTTTTGTATTTTCTTACTGTGTTTCTCTTCCTGTTTCAGTTTCTATGTATTTCGCAATCTTATTGATCTGTTGCACAAAATAACATAGGCACACCCTAGCACATGGGTCTGTAATACCTTCATTATTTCTCTGAGGTCATCTAAGGGTGATTTCAGATCAAGTGGTATCAGAGCTTCTAGGTTGTTTAAGGTTAGACAAGCTTGTGCTAGATTTTGCTGTTGTATGCTAACTAGGTCAAAGCTTAAATTAGGAAAAGCAGAGTTGGTTGAAATCAACCCAGAGATTGGAAGAGCCTATCATCAAAAGAAAATGTTAGAAGAAAGTCCCTTAGGGCCAGACCCTCAATTTATCGATAGTTTCCTGGCCATGAGGTCCATGGTAGAGGAAATGTATAAGGACTTCAGGAAACATAAAGATGAAGATTCATCAGGCTCCAAACAAGAAAAAGGAGAAGAATAATCTCTCCTCTGTTGAAAATGCAACAAGATGATGGAGCTTAGTGAAAAGAAGTCGCCTTCACTAAGTGGGCCTGCAGGCTATTTTTGGCGCAAAGTCTATTTTTAGACTATGTCTATTTTTAGACATATGGATCATGGTCTATGAGTTGCAGGATGCTATTTATGGATGATTGGTCATGTTGGTAAAAATAGACGGACCTCTATTTTTAGACATATGGACGGAGTCTATTTTTAGACTGCCAGTCTAAAAATAGAACAGTCGAATATTATTAGCTCTTAATAATATTTGGACTATAAACATTATCTTATCCTCTTGCAACACTTCAGTTCGAGCTACAGATGTGGCACGTGAAATTTCCAGAAGGAAATGCGCTTTCCTATGGGTTAGTTGAGCTATTGCATGATGGACTTTAGTTAGAACTCAAGTGATTGAGTTTGGTGGAGTTGATTGAGGAGTTGATGGAGTTGTGTTCAGTTTGACTTAGTTGAACTAGTTGTATTTAGTCTAACTGACAAATACACTAGTGATGAGTGGTGTGAATTAATTATTAATAATTCACTAATTATTAACTCATAAATCAACTAAAGAATACATCAATTAACTCAGTGCATGGACAGTTCAGTGGAGACAAGTGTTAGAGGTGGGTGAAAGAGTGAGACTGCTATCAGTTGTGACTATAGCTGTGCATGAGATTTGCACAATCATTGATTGAGATTTCCAATGAGGATTGCATAGTACAAGCCAAGGGAATTCAAACTTGGATCATTCCTATTCTCAACTTGGATTGTGCAGTAGAGGCAGGCAAACAGTGGAGGAGATTTGAACCCATGACTTGTTCAGATCTGAGCTAGTTTGTGTGTAGTAGGTGGAGATAGCACTGAGTACTTGTGAGGAGTATCGTATTATGTATTGTTACATGTTATCTATCATTATAATATACAGATAGTTGGGGGTTTTCAGCTGTATGCTTTCCCCATTACATAATGTGTTGATATGTGTGATTGATGTTTCAATGTGCGCATGCGATTGTTTCTTAATTCCGCAAATTGATGCTCAATGGTAGAGGAGGTTATGTATTATGCATGCATTTCACAAATAGTGTATAATCAGGATAATCTCTGTGAATAAGTTATATTATTCAAAATTTCTACATGGTATCGGAGCAGAGTTGATCATCAGATCTATTATTCAGAAAGTGATTACATTTTATTTCTTCAGGCAGAGTCTGTAATCGAGCTAGGTAGCTTTTGGATTCATCCTTCTTTTGGAAGGTGAGATATATGGTAAATGCCCATACAGTCAATCTCTGTACGAGAAATACTTTGTTCTCACGAATTTTAGATAAGAAGCGGTTGAGTTTTGAGCTGGTGGAATTCGAATTTGCAGCAGTGTTTTCTTGGTGTCGAAGTTGAAATGTCTTTCAATGGATTGCGATTGGAGTATGCCCTTGAAGGTAGCTCGAATTATATTGCATGGAAATATAGGATGGAGGAAGTGTTAGATGAAAATGGGTTGAAGGATTTCATAGATGCTGAGGTCCCAAAGCCTACTAATGCTTCTCATGTTGAGGCTTGGCAAAACAAGACAGCAAAGTGTCGAAGGATTCTGATGGAGGGCGTGAAGGATCACATTGTATCCAGCCTGCGTGGAAAGGCTTATCCATACTTGATGTGGAAAGTGTTGATAGATTTATTCCAAAGCAAGAGCGACCAGAGGAAGTTGGCACTCAAGGATAAACTCAGAAACATTAAGTGTGAGAATGTAGACAATATGCCCAAGTATCTCACGAAGTTCACCCAATGCCGGGATGAGCTGGGAAGTGTGGGGGTGACTGTCGATGATGAGGACTTGGTGAACTTGGCTCTCCTTGGTCTTCTGAAGAGTTGGCATTCCTATCAGGACTCTGTCAATGGTTAGGAGAAATTGCCAGGATGGGAGAGACTTTGGTCGGATCTTGTGCAAGAGGAGATCAAGTGGAATACCAGGGATGGATCTTCATCAAATGCATCTGATGAAGAAAATTGCGCTTTGGCTGCCAAAGCAAAGAAGTTGAAGAACAAGAAAGCTTATCATTCAGGTGCGAAAGGTAAGAAGCAGGACATGTCCAAGGTGAAGTGCTTTCACTATCACCATCATAGACACTATGCCACAAATTGTCCGCAAAAGAAGAAAAATAAGCAAGTTGCTGGATCTGCAGCAGGAGAGGCCTTAGCCTCACAGTTTGAGCCGGATTTTTCGTTGATCACATGCTTGGTATCAAGTGTGATGGGATTGGTATGGTTCTTGGACAGTGGTGCACCTTTTCACATGACAGGAGATCGAGATTTTTTTTCTGATCTGAATGACAAAGATCTTGGAGTGCACATCGAGATGGGCGATGATGGTAGATACAGTGCAATCAGTGTCGGTACCATTTCCTTTGAGAGGGAGTTTGGTAAACCCTTCGTATTGAAGGAAGTGATGCATGTTCCAGGATTGAAGAAGAATCTTATCTCTATGGCGATGTTAGAAGACAAGGGATATGATGTTGTTTTCAGCGAGGGAAAGGCTTTCATGCGCAATAAGACAACTGGAGAAACCCGGAAGATAGGGGTTCAAGTCAAGAACCTTTATCAATTGCATGTAGATGGCTGCGCAGCAATGGCATGCAAGGAAAAAGGAGTGGTGAGTCGGGATAATGGCGAGTTGTGGCACCAAAGATTGGGCCACCTTCACCATGGAGCCTCGAAGATACTGCAGCAGATTTCTATTGGGCTTCCTAAAGGCACTCTTGCACAGTCAGATCAGTGCAAGGGATGTATTTTGGGAAAATTTGTGAAAGCCACCTTTCACGAGAGGGATAGTCGCGCCATGACAATCCTTGAGAGAATTCACACAGGCGTGTGTGGACCTTTCTCAGTAGCTTCGACAGCAAAGCACGGGTACTATGTGATCTTTGTTGATGATTTCTCTCGAAATTGTTGGATCTTCTTCATGCAAAAGAAGAGCGAGACATACTCAAAGTTTTGTGAGTTCAAAGCACTAGTCGAGAAGGAATCAGGGAAGAAGGTGAAGGCTCTTAGGAGCGACAAAGGTGTTGAATTCATCCCTAGCGAGTTCAAGGATTTTTGCAATGCATAAGGGATTCAAAGAGAGCTCATAGCTCCCCATAACCCACAGTAGAATGGGGTTGCTGAGTGGAAGAACCGAATGATCATGGGTGCTACATGGGCTATGTTGGATGATTAGGGCCTACCCCTTCACTTGTGGGCAGAGGCATGCAATAGTACAGTATATGTGTAGAACTGTTGTCCTCATAAGGTACTTGGCATGAGTACACCCGAGAAGGCTTATTCTGGTAAGAGGCCTGATATTTCCCATTTGAGGATTTTTGGTTCTCCTCTTTACATGCATGTGACGAAGGATGCCAGGAAGAAGCTAGAGCCGACCGCAAAGGTTGGGATATTTGTGGGGTACACTGATACGCCCCACAAATATCATGTGTATTTTCTAGACAGTCGCAAGACTGTTGTGTGATGGGATATAAAATTTCAGGAGGAGAAAGCCATGAAGTGTTCGGTTGAGAGGGAGCCACACTTGCATGCAGATGAGGACCTATTAGTTCCTAAGGATGAGCTTCAGGATGTGGATCAGCCACAAAAGGATGTTCATGGAGTGGAAGAGACCACTCATGCAGTGCCAACCATCAGAGGGCGAAAGCGCACTACAGAAGTTGAGCGACCTACTGAAGATGTAGGGAAGGTTGTAGGACCACCTATAGCAAAGCGCAAGCGGAGACAGTCACCGGATCGATACACTGGATACATGGCTCCTCTGAGCAAATGTGTCGTGATGGAGCCATCCTCTTTTGAGGAAGCTGTGGAGGATCCTGCATGGGTAGATGCCATGGTGGAAGAGTATGATTTGATTGTCAGAAATAGTGCATGGGAGATTGTCCTAAGACCGGAGGGAAAATCAATGGTGGGTTGGAGAGGGATATACAAAGTAAAGCATATGGGGTGGCATATTCATCAGATGGATGTGAAGACTGCGTTCCTCAATGGAGTCATTGAGGATGCTACTTCAGTGGAGGTAGTGGATGCCATTGTTTATTGATAGTTGGTGGAGTCGCATGTGTGCAGGCTCAAAAGAGGCAGATCGGGATATGGATCTTGGTACAGACAGGAGGATGCAGAGTGGGCAGGAGGCTCAACAGATGACATCAATTACCATCATATCATAGATTGTGTGCAGCAAAGAATCATGTTACTTTCATATATTCCCGCAGAGGATCATGATGTTGATATCTTGATGAAGGCGCTCACCAGGAGCTAATTCGAGTACCACCAAGACAGGATAGGGGTTGCTGATAATCCATATCTTGTTGAGAGGGAGTGTTGAGAATGCAACAAGATGATGGAGCTTAGTGAAAAGAAGTCGCCTTCACTAAGTGGGCCCGCTGGGGAAGTTTTGGCAGAATGTCTATTTTTAGACTATGTCTATTTTTAGACATGGATCATGGTCTATAAGTTGCAGGTTGTTGCTTATGGATGATTGGTCATGTTGATAAAAATAGATGGACTTCTATTTTTAGACAACAGTGGAGGTAGTGTCTGTCTAAATATAGAGAAATCAAATATTATTAGCCCTTAATAATATTTGGACTATAAACATTATCTTATTCTCTTGGAGCACTTTAGTTCGAGCTATAGATGTAGCACATGCAACTGCCATAAGGAAATACGTCATTCCTATGGGTTAACTTGAGCTATTGCATGGAGGACTTCAGTTAGGACTTCAGTGATTGAGTTCTATGGAGTTGGATTAGGAGTTGATGGAGTTGATTCAGTTTGACTCAGTTGAACTAGTTGTAGTTAGTCTAACTGGAAAATAGACTAATGTTGAGTGATGTGAATTAGTTATTAATTAATTCACTAATTATTAACTCATAAAGCAAATGAAGAATACATCATTTAACTCAGTGCATGGATAGTCCAGTGGAGACAAGTGTTAGAGGTAAGTGAAAGGGCAAGACAACTGTCAGTTGTAACTATAGTTGTGCATGTGATTTGCACAATCAGTGGGATTGAGTTGCCAATGAGTATAGCGTAGTGTTACACAAGGGAAACACGTGAATGGTTCAGTCATTCTCATCCGTTCTCTATGCAAGATTGCGCACTAGAGGTAGGCAAGCAGCAGAGGTGATTTGAGCCAGTGATTGATTCAGATCTGAGTTGTATTGTGTGTAACAGGTGGAGATATTGCTGAGTACTTGTGAGGAGTATTGTACTATGTATTGTTACATGATCTCAATCAATATAATATACAAATATTTGTGGGGTTTTTAGCTTTATGCTTTCCCCAGGGTACATACTGTGTTGATATGTGTGATTGATGCTTCAATGTACGCATGTGTATGTTTCTGAATACAGATAAATTGATGATCAATGTAGATGAGATTATGTATTATGCATGCATTCTGCAATAGTGTATAATCAGGATAATCTCGGTTGAATAAGTGTCATATTATTCATAAAATTTCTACATTCGATGTCTACGTTTTAGTATAAATATAAGAGGACTTCAAGTCGTTTCTACACAGACTTGGATCTCTTCCTCTCTCCACTTGTCTTTGGGTTTTAGTAGGAGGAGTGATCCTATGGAAAAGCCAAAAAGGCTAGAAAAGTTGGAACTGTCAGAAAAGCGAGAACTGTCGGAAAATCTAGAATAGTCGAAAAAGCCGGAAAAGCTAGAAAAGCTGAAAAAGCCAGAAAAGCTAGAAAAGCAGGAAAAGTCAGAATTGTCAGAAACATTGGAAAAGCCGAAACTACCGGAAAATTCAGAACTACTAGAAAATCTAGAATTGCTAGAAAAGTTGGAAATGCCGGAAAAGCCGAAAATACTGTAAAAGCCAAAAAAAGGCAGCAAAGTCGAAAAAGATGGAACTACTAGAACTGTCAAAAAAGCCGAAATTGCCGAAAAATCCAGAATTGCCAGAAAAGCCGGAAATGTTGGAAATGCCAGAAACGTTAGAAGTGTCGGAACTGTCAAAACTGCCTGAAAAGTAGGAACTACCGAGAACTTCTGAAATAGCCGAAGCATCTATCTCTGAAGGAATGCAGAATGATGTATGAGATCATGGGCATCATAATAAGTAGCATGATGATATGAGCATGGGCAATATAATGATGCATGATTATATGAGCATGGGCATTATAATGATGAATGATATCATGAGCATGGGTAGCTTGATGATGAATAAGACCATAGAAAATGCAACATGATGAGCAGCATGAAGATGAGAGTAGCTCAATCATCAAGGTTCAACACATGTGATAATATAGCAAGGTGTCACACGGTAATGTGCAGCAAATAGATGAGATGTAGCACTATGATAGGTGAATGAGTCACCTTAGAGAATCAGTTGAAGCAATATGTCTTCAACTAATCTCATGTTGATATCAAAATTCAAAGTGATTGACTTCTGTTGTAAATGTACTATCTCTCTCACTTTCTTTGCTGAACTTCGAAGAACATAAAAGAAGAATTGATCAAGGGTTCCCCACATTGGTGTTTGTCCGTAGCTAGTGCCACATCTTGTGTCCTCTTGTCTTGGCTTGTCTTCTATGATTTATATTTATGTTCTATCTGCAGTTTAATTTATGCTGATTTGATTGCTAATGTGGAAAAGAAATTGAAATAAATTTCTCTAGCATAGAACATACCTAAAATTAACATGGTATCAGAGTTGAGGTGAAGACAATGCCAAAGCAAGAGTGAAAGAGCAATCACCAAAGACAAAAGGATCAATGGGTTCCACATCTCTCTTCTAAGTTCACAAAGGGTGAAGTCGAAGTAGAACATATTATCGGAATGGTGTAGTGGAAGTTTCTGATGGCCCATCTAAAGATCACTTCATTAGGAAGTTCGGATCTAAGGGTGGAAGGAAAGGTGGATGCCTTGGTTGCAATAAGTTCGTCCATTATGCGAAGGAGTGTCTGAAGGTAATGCAAGTCATCAACGAAATGGTCGAGTCTTCAAAGAAAGCAAGGAACCTTGAATCACTATTATGTACCTCATTGCAAGAAGAACCTGGTGTCCATCTTGGAAATGGAAGTAAAATGTTTCAAGGTGGCACTCATCGATGGAAAGGTACATGTCTGGAAATAGAATTTTCAAAGATGTTTTTGAGTTTAGGGTTGTATCAAATTGCAGGAAGTCCACTGGGGACCATGTCCATTGTCATGTAGCACCAAAGGTCTGTGAGTTAGATGGTGACAGGGATGCCTAAATTCAAAATAAGCATGAAAGTACATGTCTGAGATGTACCAAAGGAAATTCTTACAAGGGGACCATTCCCCTCATGTAGCAAGTCCATAGGTCTGGAACAACCCAAGGGGTCTAATATTGATAATCAAGAATCTCAGATATGCAGGTGGAAGAATGCCCTTTGTGGCTTGAAGAAAAACACCTCAGGCATAGTATGAGAGGATCACTAGCTGTCTGATAAAGCTAAGATTCACTAGGAGTGAAATGGATCTAAACCATCCAAAGGTTGTGGATGATAGACCTCTCATACCAGCACCTTATGAGGATGACCTACTTCTAATAGGTGTAGACCCTCTCATTTGCAGAAGTAAGAGGGATTTGGATTCCATATGTGGAATGGTGAACTACAAGCCTGTGACTACCTTGAGGATCTTAACTTTTAGAAGTTATATGGTAGTGATAGTGGACTAGATTTGGAAAATGCCTATGAATCCCATAAACTCATCCATATTGATGTTCTTGGTGAACTTCTGTTCGGACATATGTTTTGCAATTAGAATGGTGAGCTCATATTTGGTTGAACCTCACTAGACTGGTGCCAAGAATCTTCTAAGATGTCTTCGGGGCACAATCTATCATGGATTGAGATACACTGCCAGAAATATGAAACTGCATGATTATTTGAATGTTGATTAGGCAGGTAGTGTGGAGGATCACTAGAGCACTTCTTAGTGTTATTTCTCTTTGGATTCTACTTCAATATCATGGATGAGTAAGAAGCAGAAGTCAGTTGTTATAAGCACTAATAAGACTAGATAAATATCTATGAGTATGATCTCGAATGAAGCTGCCTAGTTGGGGAAGCTCTTCAAGTGAGCTATTTGTACCACTGTGATTCTCTCTGACAACCAGAGGTGGGATTTGATTATTGAGGAATCCCATATTTGATGACTTCTCCAGCAGATAGACATCAGATACTACCTTATCTAGGATATGGTAAGTCTATGAGCAAGGAAGATCCATCACTATGAGATGATGTACTGGTCGCTACACTTTGTCTAAGCCCTCGGGGAAAGATCAAATCTGCGATTTTCCCGAATGACTTGGAATCATCAAGAGACCCTTGTAGAAGGGTCCTACATGTTGTATACATTGAGCTCTGGGAGCTCTAGGGTCTTGTGGTTCTTGCTGGAGCAACATATGACCACAGGGTGACTCACCCTCCCCTGGTGGTGTACACTAGGACAGGATGATTCGCTCTCCTATGGATAGGATGATTTGTTGTCCTGTGGACAAGATGATTCACTATCTTATGGGACATGATGATTCACTCTCTTGTGGGACAGGATGATTCACTTTCTTATGGACAAGATGATTCAATCTCATGTGAATAAGATGTTTCACTCTCTTGTGGGACAAGATGATTCTCTTTCTTGTGGGACAGGATGATTCGCTCTCCTATGTAGTAGGATGATTAATTCTCTTATGAGGTCTGGATGATGTGTTCTCCATGATGACTGTGTAGCAGGATGATTAATTATCTTGTGAGGTCTGGATGATGTGTTCTCCATGATGATTGTGTATCAAGATGATTAATTCTCCTGTGAGGTCTGGATGATGTGTTCTCCATGACAATTGTGTAGCAGGATGATTAGTTCTCCTGTGAGGTATGGATGATGTGTTCTCCATGACGATTGTGTAGCAGGATGATTAGTTCTTCTATGAGGCCTGGATGATGTGTTCTCCATGGAAATTGTGTAGCAGGGTGATTAGTTCTCCTATGAGGATAGGATTTATTAAGTTCTCCTGTCGAGGCATCCTACCCATGCAGTTTGGGACTCATGGGAAGTACCTCTCATCTGATCAGTGAGTAAGGAAATGAGGATAGGGACCATAGTCGTACTTATGGATGCATCAATATATCTACTATACTCCCTATGCTAGGATGACCTTCATTGATCCGGGATCAATTATATTGGTTTGGGACTAGTGGTAGGAGTTGTGCCCAATATGACACTGACTTCGAGCTGGCTGAGGACTAGTCTGGGACTAGTGTACATACTCTGAGACTGACTTCGAGTCAATAGAGTACTGGTCTAGGACCAGTGGTAGGAGTTGTACCTACTATGACACTAAATTCAGGTCAGTTGAGGACTGGTCTGGGACCAATGGTACATACTTTGAGACTGACTTCAGGTCAGTGGAGGATTGGTTTGGGACCAGTGGTAGGAGTGGTACCCACTATGACGCTGACTTTGGGTCGGTTGAGACTGGTCTGGGACTAGTGGTACACACTTTGAGATTGACTTCGGATTAGTGGAGAATGGTACGAGACATTCTCGATCAATTCTTCTTCTTCATGGTTCAGTAGAGCTAAGTTAAGCAGAGTATAGCCAACAGAGCAGAGTAGAGCCAGCAGAGAAGAGCAGAGCTAGCAGAGCTGTGTAGAGAAGAGCAGAACTAACAATGTTGAGCAGAACTAGCAGAGCTGAGCAGAGCTAAGTAGAGAAGTGTAGGGCACTGATAGCGAAGATAGTACAGTTGGACATATGGATCAGCGGATGGAGTTCTCCCTAGTTGAGAGGGGGTGTTAAAATTGGAAACTAGGGCCAAACTCCATGTGGGTCATATTATTTATGGCAGATAACATTTTTATTGGATCCCTCTCGTTGAGAGGTGTAGGATTGATCTAAAGATCATTCAATTCCAATAAGTATTTATCAAGTAATGAATTTATTTATGTTATGGACAAATTGTTAAGTCAACCAGTGACTTATGAGGCTCAGAAGTCCAACAATCATGTCTATTCAACCTCTACATTTTAGTATAAATAGAAGAGGACTTCAAGTCATTTCTACACACACTTGGATCTCTTTGTCTCTCTACTTGTCTTTGGGTTTTAGTAGGAGGAGAGGCCCTAAGGAAAAGCCAAAAAAGCTGGAAAAGATGGAACAACCAAAAAAGCCAGAACTACCAAAAAAGATGGAATAGCTGGAAAAGCTGGAAAAGCCAGAACTGTTGGAAAATCCGAAAACGTTAGAAAAGCTGGAAAAAACAGAAAAGCCAAAAATGCCAGAAAAGCCAGAAAAGCTAGAACTGCCAAAACTACCGAAAAATCCGGAAATGCTAGAAAATCCAGAAAAGCTAGAAAAGCCGAAAAAGCCAGAAAATCAGGCAAAGCCAGAAAAGACGGAAAATTCGGAAATGTTGGAACAGTCGGAACTGTCGGAAAATCCAGAACTATCAGAGAAGTCAAAACTACCAGGAACTACCAAAACTGCTGGAGCATCTTTCTCGAAAGGAAGGCAGGGTGATGTATGAGATCATGGGCAACATAATAAGTAGCATTATGATATGAGCATGGGCATCATAATGATGAACAAGAACATGAGCATGGGCAGCTTGATGATGAATAAGACCATGGAAGATGTAGCATGATGAGAAGCATGAAGATGAGAGCAGCTCAATCATCAAGGTTCAACACATGTGACAGTACAGCAAGGTGTCACATGGTAATGTGGAGCAAATAGATGAGATGCAGCACTATGATAGGTGAATGAGTCACCTTAGAGAATCAGTTGAAGTAATATGTCTTCAATTGATCTCATGCCGATATCAAAAGTCAAAGTGATTGACTTCTATTCTAAATGTACTATCTCTCTCACTTTCTCTATTGAACTTTGAAGAACATAAAAGAAGAATTGATCAAGGGTTTCCCCACATTGGGGTTTGTCCCTAGCTAGCACCACATCTTGTGTCCTCTTGTCTTGGCTTGTCTTCCGTGATTTATATTTATGTTCTATTTGCAGTTTAATTTATGCTGATGTGATTGCTAATGTGGAAAATAAATTGAAATAAATTGCTCTAGCATAGAACATACCTAAAATTAATAGATTATAAGGCATATCTGATGGATAATTGATAATGAATAGGGAAATGATAGTGAAGAGAAGTGGGTAAGGTAGAAGAAAGGTTCTGCAGTTGAGTGCGAAGAGGCCTAGGTAGAGTCCACAACTGAGTGGCTAGACCCCTGCAGCTGTGTGCGCAGGGTAGTTTTGAGTATGTAACCTTGAACTGAAGATCAATAAAGACAGTTTCCGAAGAATTATTCCATATTTTTATCTATTTATGTTAATGCTATATGTTGTCAATGAATGATGTGTCTATGGAATATTGACTGATTGCTAAATGATTCTCTTGAATAAGTGTTAATGATGTACACAATGCATGTTTAAGTAGTTTTACAAAGACTCTAATGAATTCTTTCTTGTTTATTAATAACTTAAGTAAATTTGCACGAACCTTAATTTAGGACTGCTCTTTGATGCGCGTAAGTAGAAAAATTGATTGTTAGAGGTCGACAAGGACTGATCATAGATGTTCACAAAGGTTTGAAGGCTATTTTAACAGAGTTGCAGTAGTGTTCCCTAAGAGTCTATCGATCTGCACAAAGGCAGATCTGAGGCAAGTCGGGAAGACATCACACTAGGCTCTGGATGTAGAAACTTGGTTCTTGCATCCCCCCATGCTGCTTCAGGTGAGACTGTAGCCTACAGTATGCGGATTGTTTCTGAAAGGGCTAGTAGTGTAGGGTTTTGTTGGTTGGCACAGCTAAATTTGAACTTGGGTTAGTACCCCCTAAGCCAAAAAATGTTTCTGTTGCTGGGACCTAGATATGATTGAAAGAGATGTGTGATGTCGCGTCATTGGAATCTAACCAAGAAAGAAAATGAAAAATGGTTGGATTGGAAGATTCACAAGTTCGCGGACAAGAAAATAGGAATCCACACCTTTCAAAGGAGGAGTGGTTGAATAGGTATCTATATACAAAGATACACAAGATCTTCTTCTGAACTTTTTCCATTGAATTGTATGGGTGGTTATCTAAATTAACAGACAGTCAAGGAAGGTGGAAACCCGATAGCCCTATAGTGTGGAATCCATAATTATTGTGATGATTAGAAGCCTCTAAAAACAAGATCACACAGGCTGTTGATCATGGGCTCGATCATATTCTAGGAGGATTTGTTACATAATTTGTAGTTGATACCTCAATCATCTATAGTGAAGCAGAGCATCGATTTTTCAAAGGACCGCAAGGTAAGTATTTCAGATCATTGAATACTTGGATTAAAATGTTTTTATGTGAAAAGTGAGTGATGCCACTACCTTGATTTTCGAAGTTATGCAAAGCAAAAGACTCTTTAGAGATCGAGAGAGATCAGGTCCAAAATATAGTTCGTTAATCAGACCTCCTTCAAGTGACAATGAAGGAGTGGCGTAGGTTTCATTGCAAAGTATTTTCCAACTGATAATGCAGGGTTTCTTGCAAAAACATTATCCATCCACTCCACCATCGCCTCAACCTCCACCACATACACCTCCACCTCCACCACCACCATTCAACATGGTGAACGCGATGAAGCTACCGATTTTCAAGGGCATAGGGAGTGAAGATACAGAGCAGTTTTGGTTTATTTTGAATGTTCTGTGGTCAGCACAACAGATTACTAATGATAATATAAAGATGGAACAGTTTGTTATTTCTCTGCAGGATCACGCGCTAACTTAGTATATTAAATATTGTTCTGATAATCTTCTTGCATCGCTGGCAGAGACTAGGGAAACTTTAAACAAGGATTTTAGTAATCCTAGGTCCCACTCATAGTTAGTAATTGGATTCAAGGAAACCATGATGAGGGTTGATGAGATGCCTTGGGAATTAGATGAAAGGTTGAAGTGTCAGATTCAAGAACCTAACATCCAACTCATGGATAGTCAGCATTGCGAATGGTTTATAACTTCGCTTCTGCCCCATTTGAGAATTTGTTTGTCACAACAGAAGATAGGAACATAGGAAAAAGACTTGGAAATCATGAACAGGTTAAATGCCTCACCTATTTAGGATACGACCTTGGGGGTACAATAGATCCACTCAAAATTAACAAGCCTACACCTGGAGTCACAGAGTTTGAACAAAGAAAAATAGACTAAACATAAAGTTCATGCGTAAGACTGGTGTTTAAAGTGCAAGGGTCAAGGGAACGATAAAGACCAATATCCAATGTAAGTCAATTCTATTGCAGGAGGGGGGTTAATTCCCCTAAAGCCAGAAGCCCCAGTAGGGACGAGAGTGGGGGTTGCGCTATTGTGTGTTATTTGTCAGGTTACTAGGCAACATATGACATATATTTGTCATTTACTTCAAAAATTTGTCCAGACACCCCAACACTTGTTCTATAACTTTTGCAAATCGATGGGCCATGATGAGTGCCATTGTCATAGCTATGAAGGCTATTTTAACAAATTTGCAATAGTGTGCCGTAAGAGTGTATCAATCTGTGTGAAGGAAGATCAGAGGTGCTGGAAAACATCACACTAGTCTCTGGATGTAGATACTTGGTTCTTGCATTGCCTCATACTTCTTCGAGTGAGACTGCAACCCGCACTATGTGGGTTGTTTCCAAAAGGGATAGTAGTGTAGGGTTTTGTTGGTTGGTGCAACTAACTCTGAACCAGGGTCAGGACCCCCTAATCCAACAACATTTCCACAAAATTAGTCATTAGCTACATAATTGGTGCAATTCAGTAGCTCATGCAAATATTAAATTAAATAATAATGGACAATGAAACTTACGAAATAAAATATGTTTAAGTACCTTCTATTTCCATGAACCTTGTAGAATTATTCTCAATTAATGTTATTAGAGTAAAAAAGAAGTAGGATGGTGTGTAAGAAGGTGGTGAAAAAGAGGCAATTTTGGGCTTCAACATCCCCCCATAGAGAAGACATTGCATGTCCTTATGCACAAAATTTCAAAATTTGTAATCTTTCTCTGTCATTAAGAAAACTTATGACCTTTTTCTTAAGAAAATGGCTTTTAGCTTTCAAGTTCTTATTTTTCTCATACCATAAACCAAGATGTAACAAGATGTTGTCATTTTGAGTTCTCTGGATTTCATTTTGTGCCTTTACTATTTCATTTTCCTGCGTCAAATGTCTATTTAGTACCTCCAATTCATAGATTTCCTTCTTGAGAGTGTCTACAATTTGGGGTTCTTCCAGAGGATCAAAATGAATAAATTTTGTTCAGTTTGAGGTTGATTCAACAGTTTTTCCCATAACTCTTCGTTCAAGATATTCTATGTAGTCGTATATTTCTTGTTGGACGGGATCAATTTTTAGAGTTCTCCTAGCTGGACTTGCAACTAGTGATGGAACTCTTGGTTCCTCTTCTTCTTCTAAATTGAAAAATTTTGGAGATAGCTGAGATTGTGCATGTATTGGTTTATTAATCCTTGCACTTCTTCTTATAGTTGATGATGGTTTCTCAATATTACAGGGATGATTTTTAATTTCTTCTTGTTCTATTTATCCTTTTGATGTACTTTCCCCTTTATTGTTGGCTATTTTTCTTCTAGCTTTTTTTTCTTAAGAGTTTTCAACACATTTATAAAAGGGATTTCATCATAACAATACTGATTTTGTTGTGTTTCTTGTGCAGATGATTTTTCTCTAGGGTTTGAGGGAAACTATTTTATACTCTTTTTGTTCTTATCACTAGGTTCTTCTTGTTTAGCTTCTTTAAAATGATTTCTAATTAGAAAATCCTCCCAGTTATCCCCTTTTCCTTTTAGATGTGCTTCAATTAAAATTTTCACTAACCCGTGATGGTATAAGCCATTATCTATGGACTGTATTTTCCTCTGAATATTTCCAGCCATTTTTCTCAAAATATTAAACAAGAAGTAAGGTAGGTTGATTTCATTACCATCAAGAAAATTCATCATCGTACGAGAATGGTAAAATAACATGTCTCAAAACCTAACTTAATAAGTTATGAATTTTTGAATAATCAACAATAAATTTCCGCATTTATTATTTAATGTTGTGACTGGAATTCCCTTCTTAAAGACAAAGATATTGTTAGGTCCCTATACTACTAGTGTAACCCCTTATTGTTATTAGTACAACCCCCTTTTATATTGTTGTGCCCATGTATTCCCCATATTGTTATTATTGAACCCCATAGAAGCCCACTATTGTTATTATTGTGCTCTTACATTATTTTTTTTATGTCAACTCTGATTATATTATGACCTCTTAGACTCCAATATATAGAAAGGAGGTTTTGTCATTTGTATCATCCAAGAATTGTTCATTTGTGTAATGTAAAGGATGTTCCCCCCTCAAAGAGGCTTATTTTGAAGGTGTTTATCTATATTTTCTATCTTTTTGTGAGTTGGTTTCATAACATTTGGTACTAGAGCTTTGGATTCTAGGGTTTCGCTACTCCAAACAGGTCATCGTGGAATTTTCACTATAACTTTGTTTTTGCAACGTTTAAGAAGGTAAAAAAAACCCATTTGAGATGAAATCTCTCTAAACCTCAGGTCTAAATTTCATATCGTCTCTCACTATATTTTTGGAGATATGACTTGAGGAAGTTAGAGTTTGTGGAAGCTCCATAATTTCATCTAAAACAGGTCATCATCGAATTTTCACTATAAATTTTTCACTACAGATTTTCAGAAGCTAAAACCAACACCATTTGAGAAAAGGTCAGTCTAAACTATGGTTCCAAATTTCAAATCTTGTCTCGCTATGTTTTTGGATATATGATCTGAGGAAGTTAGGGTTTTTGTAGATTCCTGAATTACATCCTAAACCGGAGACCTTGGGAAAATCATCATAACTTTCTCTCTGAGCATCAGATTGAAATTTCGTAAGAAGTTATAGAAAGAGGACAGATTGCATTCTGTTTTAGTATAATTTTTAGAACCTAAGGTTAAAACACTAACACGTTGGAACTTAAAGATATGAAATTACAAAGTTACAGTCGTTTCAAGATTGAGCTTCTAAAATCAAGAAAAAGCGAGATGAGCAAGTTTGATGGCAAGGATCTGGTAAATTGGATATTATAGATGGAGAAATATTTTGATCTACATGGTGTTCCACTGTTACAAAAGGTTGTATTTCATCTAATTATTTAGAACCAAATCAATTTTTTTGGTATAGAGGGATTTATTCTCGTAAACCACTTCTCACGTGGTCAATTTTCACGGAGAAAATGATAGGAAATTATGAGGATACAAAGAGAAAAACCTTATTTAGCCAATTAAAAAATATCAAACAAAAGTGTTCAATGGCAGAGCACATTTAGGACTTTCAAAAACTGAATATAAGGGGAAATGATATTCCAGAGAAGCAGAGGATTAACGTCTCCATAGGGACTTTAAAGGATAACATTCAATGTGAGGTTCATCTTTGGGAACCTAATTCATTGGAGAAGGCATTCAAGTTGGCAAGAAAAGTGGAAATCAAAATTATGGAAACAAGGAAGTCTACTCGTCATAACTATAAAGATGGAAGTGTTATTTCTCCTAGCCTTCCACAACCTACAAGGTTGACACAAAAACAATTGGAAGAAAAAAGAGAAAAAGTGATTTGTTACAATTGTGATAACAAATACATTAAATCTTATAAGTGTGCTAAGAGTAAATTATTTTACATAGATTGTGAAGAGGAGGAAGAAAAGGATCAAGAAACATCAAAAGAAGAGGACATACACCAGGAACCAACCCTAGAGAAAGAAGAAATGAATTTGACCATATCTTGTAAAGAATTGGAAAGAATTACCACTCCTCAAACTCTCAAGGTAGAAGGACATATGAAGAAGAAAATGGTTCAAGAAGTGAAAGATCACATCGAGAAAGAAGAAATGAATCTCACCATATCTTGTAATGCATTGGCAATAATTACCATTCCTCAAAGTATCAAGATAGAAGGACATATCAAGAAGAAAATGGTTCAAGAAGTGAAATATCACATCGAGAAAGAAGAAATGAATTTGACCATATATTGTAATGCATTGCCAAGAATTACCACTCCTCAAACTATCAGGATAGAAGGACATATCAAGAATAAAAATGTTCAGGAAGTGAAACATCACATCGAGCATCAATAAATCAATTCGACGATATCTTGTAATGCATTGGAAGAAATTACCACTCCTCAAACTCTCAAGATAGAAGGACATATCAAGAAGAAAAAGATTCAAGCAGTGAAAGATCACATCGAGCATCAACAACAAGTTTTCCAACTTTTAAAGGATAATGCCACTTTGGCGGAGAATCGAATGAAACAATAGGTAGATCAACATCACAATGAAATAAGTTTTGATGTAGGCGATTGGGTATTTTTACAGCTACATCTCAAGCAAGCTATTTATGAGAAGGAAATGTTGGAAATACTACATGATCTTAAGAAATGGGGACCTTACCTAATGGGAAGACACTTCAAGCTAAAAATGGGTCATGATAGTATTAAATACTTTTAAGAAAAAATATTATCATTGGAAGAATAGAAAAAATGGGTCACAAATATGTTGGGTTATGACTTTAAATCATCTACGAAAAAGGGAAGCAAAATGTTGTTGCAGATGCACTCTCAAGAAAGGATGAGGATGCAGAAGCATTGTTTTATGCTATTTTTGTTATCCAACGAGATTGGATAAATGAAGTAAGGGATGAATGGAAGAAGGATGAAGAAGTGTGGCCACTCATTCAAAAGTTGCAGAAGGGCCTAGTTCAAACAATATTGCCAGGACTTGACATGGAAGGAAAAATCGTATTGGAACCTGGAGCAGTCATAGAAAGAAGAACCCGACAGTTATGAAATCAATCAATTTCAAAGTATCTCATCAAGTGGAAGAACTTTCCCACTAAAGATTCCACATGGGACGATAAGAAATTTATACAGAAGCATCAAGAACTACTCAAGCATTGAGGACAACACTTTTTGAAGGAGAGGGGCATGTTAGTTCCCTATACTACTAATTTAACCCCTTATTGTTATTAGTACAACCCCCTTATTATATTATTGTTCTCATGTAGTCCCCATTTTGTTATTATTGTGCCCCATAGAAGCCCATTATTGTTATTATTGTGCCCTTACATTATTATTGTTATGTCAGCTCTGATTATATTATGACCCCTTAGACTCCTATATATAGAAAGGAGGTCTTGTCATTTATATCATCCAAGAATTTTTCATGTGTGTAATGTAAAGGAGTTTTCCCCCTCGAAGAGGCTTATTTTGAAGGAATTTATCTATCTTTTCTATCTTTTTGTGAGTTGGTTTCATAACAGATATCCATACCTATATTTTTAAGGAAGATTTCCCATTCTTTTTCTTTGATCTTTTGGGTTTTGAACTAGCTTTCCCTGATTCTCGGTGATTGGATCGCTTATACTACAAATGATTTTGTGAAAACCAATATAATGTATCTAATCTATGATTATATAGTAATGATTTTTTCACTTCTTTCTCATGCCCATCAAAATTTTCCACAAACTCTAACCACTGTACTTGTTGCAACTGTTGTTTCGCCTACAGGTTTCCTTCAAGGAATTTAGCCCCATTCAACTCTAAGCATACAATTACTCCCATGCTGAAGAAGTATTATCCCATAGTTTCTCTCTTTGACAGGGTTATGGAGGACATAATTTGGGTAATAGGTGAGGCTTTTTCGGCAATGGAACAAGGTCGAATGGAATGATGCAAGAGATTGAGATGGTATGCAAAGGAAATGGAATGTTATACGAAAGGAAGGGAGTGAATTTAAATGATAACAAAGTTTCATATTAGAGTAATATCCACTTGACAAGATATTTTATTTAGAACCGAAGTCATATTGTAATGAAAGTAATCATTACACAAAATGGCAGTAGAAACAATCGTAAATTTATTTAATTTCATAATTCAATGTTTTTTTCCCTTTACTATTTTTCTAATATTTATATACATATTGTTTTGCCTTACTTATTTTGGATTTTTCCTTTTGCAAGTTGTACTTGGGATTCTTTAGGTGTAATCTTCATCTAATTTGTTTTTTCTATGATCTTCATTGCCCTGGTTGCAATCTATCAAGTTAGCTACAAAATTTCATGAGAGTTGCAAACTATTGACAATTTTGTCGCTATCTTATTTTTCAAAAGAGGAATAAAAGAAATGGTACAAGAATAGGGGATTAAAAATTAAATCTATGCTTCCAAGGATTCTTGATTTTCAACATAGATTTTATTTATAATTCCAATAATGTTGTTTTCATGTTGATACAAAAAGATTATTTATTTATTTATTTATTTATTTTTTTTTTCTTCTGAGAAACAAAGTAGAAGGTTAATTTGGAGAGGAAGAAGAATATTCCTTAACTATCTTCAAATCAAGACTATATTATAGAGTTATTAAGAACTCTTTCTTTGTTAATGGTTTATGATATATTTATAATCTATGACCATTTACAAGGAAAGTTAGCTTTTCTTCATCAATGGTTTTGAATATGATCAATTCATTATCAAAAATAGTTTCAATATCATAAGAACCAAGCTAATGAGTTTGAAAATTTTCTTGAAAATATTTAAACTTTGAATAAAAAAGAAATTTCTAATCACCAAGATGGAATTTCATTTCTTTGATAAACTTATCATGGCACCTGGATCTTCGTTGCTTGACTATATTGTTTCTATGAATATCATCTTATCATATCTCATCAAGTTCATTCAATTTCTCCATTCTTTTCCTTTGGGCTTTTGATAGATCAAGACCCAATTTGGCTTCTATTTTAAAAGTATTTATCTGGAACTCAATAGGAAATATGGCCTACCTTCCATAAACAAGTTCATAATGAGTGTGTTCTATTGTATTTCTTCATGTAGTATGATATGCTAATGAAGCTTTTAGAAGATTTTCTGCCCAATTCCTTCTATGCAGATGCATAGTCTTGGTAAGAATTTCTTCAATTACTTTATTGGTATATCCAACTTGCCCATTGGCTTGTGGATGATATGGAGTATAATTCTAATGTTTGATTTTGTACTCCTTTATTATCTTCTGTACCAACTTGGATGTAAATTGACTACCTTGATTTGTCACAATTTCCCTTGGGACACTAAAACAAGTGAAAATATCCTCAAAAAGAAATGAAACTACAACATTTTCGGTAGAAAAAGGAAGTGCTTTAGCATCTACCCATTTTGTGACATAATCTATAGAAAAAATAATGTACCTTTTTGTCATGATAGTGGATTGATTGGACAAAAAAAATATGAATCCCATTTTTCAAAAGGTTCAATAGGTACCTGAGGTTGTAGAGGCATTTCATCTGAAGGAACATTCTTCCCCATTATTTGACAATTGTTACATCTCTTAGCATATTCCTTGGCATCCTTAAGAAGCGAATGTCAATAATATCCTAAGAGAAGGACTTTATAGGTAGTTATTTTATCAACAAAATGTCCTCCGCATCATTCATCATGATAATCTTTTAATATCTCTAGTACTTCATCCTCTATAACACATCTTTGAATGATTAAGTCAAGTATTGTCTTGTACAATTCTTCATTTATCCATGAATAATATGCACTAATTTGAATAACCATGATTTTCTCTCGAGCAGACAATTATGATGGTAAATTTCCTATAGCCAAATAATTAGAAATATCTAAAAACCAAGGAGATTTAATGGATACTGAAAAAAAATATTCATCAAGAAAATTATCCCCTATAGGAACATCATTATTATAATTTTGGATTCTATATAGAAAACCAGCAACTGTGGTTTCCTTTCCAGGTCTATCCAAAATAGTAATATTGAATTCCTGTAATAATAATAACCATCTTGTAATTCTTCCATTAGTAATTGATTTATTCATTAAATATCTAAGTTCACAATGATCTTTGCGAATGAAGGTTTCATAACCAATGATATAATGTCTGAATTTATTGATGGCATGTACAACAACTAAAAAATCATTTTTTGTTATAGTGTAATTTAACTTTGTAGGGGTCAAATTTTTTCTTGTGTTGTGAATGGCATAAGGATTTAAATCTTTTTATCCTAATACAACTCCTAAAGTTGTGTCTCATGCATCAGTCAAAATGTGAAAAAGGTAGTTTCCATTTTTGTCCTCTTAAAATGGGTGTTTAAATGTTTCGAAAGATTTTTGGCAGTCATAATTCTAGATGAATTCACAATCATTTGTAAGCAATCTAAAAAGTGGAGAGGTTATATTTGTAAAAATTTCTATAAATTTTCTATAATAGGAAATAAAAGCAAGAAAACTTCTAACATCTCTTTGAAAAGTTAGAAGTGATAATTTAGAAATGACTTCTACCTTAGATGCATCCACTTTAATTCCATTTCCTGAAATATGGTGGCCTAAAGCAATTCCTCATTGAACAACATAAAACATTTTTCATGGATTAATGAGAGATATTCTTCTTTACACCTAATGAGAACTTTTTCCAAAACTTGAAGAGCTTCTTCAAAAGAGTTTCCATAGCCAGTAAAATCATTCATGTAAACTTCCACACAACCATGAATTAGATCAGAGAAAAATGCCTAAAACTACCCTTTGGAATGTTGCAAGAGCATTACATAACCCAAAAGAAAGTACTCAATAACCATAACTTCCCCGTGGAAAGGTAAAAGTTGTTGTATCTTGATTTCTTGAGCTACTTGGATCTGGTTATATCCACTAAAACCATCCAAGAATGAAAAATAATTTTTCCCTGTCAATGTATCAAGGACTTGATTTATAAAAGGAAGTGGAAAATGATATTTTAAAGTAGATTTATTCAATTATATATAATCAATGCATACTCTCCATTTTCCATCCTTTTTGAGAACAAATACCAATGGTGAAACCCACTGGTTATATGATATTGAATAAATGAAATTCAAATTTAACAATTTTTGTAATTCCTCTTTAACAATTTCCCTTAGTAATGGATTCATCCTCCTCTGGGGTTTTTAGATTGGTCTAACATTTTCTTCAATAAAGATATGATGCATACAAATGTTAAGATCAATTCCTTTCATATCAGTAGATTCCCAGGCATAAGAAGAGCAATGTTCTTGTAACACATTCACTAATTCTTTCTTTTGAGATTCTTCCAGATTATCATTAATATTCAAAGTTTTCCCTGGGAAAAATTGAATTAAACAATTGCCAAATTTCTCCATAGAATGTAAATCGATTTGATGAAATGATAGATATTCAATATTACATTGTTCTTCAAAACTTTTGTTTTGTTCACAATATGAGGAAAATTCATTATTTTCCATTAAATTCAAAATCTGATCTTCTTCATCTATTTTTTAAGTAACAAAAATTGGTCATATATCAAAGTTTTCATTGTCATCATCCATCCATTCTTCACTTTCTACTTCTATCATTGTTTTTGTAGGACGATGTAATGTGGATTTCTTTTTCAAACTTCCATCAGACATAAACATATCACCAAATCTACAAACTTATAAAAGAATCAGTTGTACCTAACCATGGTCTACTTAGAATGAATGGGTGTCCTCCCATATTATTCTTGGGTGTCAAGATCATGAAGTCAACAAGATATTCCCAATAATATAAGGATACAAATACATCTTCTAACACACCATCAGGTTTGATAACAGATCTATCTTCCGATTGCAGTAATGTAGTTGTATATTGAAGATTAGGAAGTTTCAATTGATTCATAGTTTGTTTACTCATGATGTTTATGGCTGCTCCTAAATCAATCAATGTATTTTGAATCTCAACACCATTAATGTGTGTTTTTACAATGGGACTTCCTAGATCTAGATATTTTCAAATTCTTGTCTTTCCCATCATGATATCTACAATTTTCCCAACTAACTGGATTTTTTTAACTTCTTCATTTTTCTTCCTGGTTTTTTAATACTTAACTCCCTGATTGTCTTTGCAAATATTGGTATTTATTTAATAGATTGAAACAATGGAATTTTTATACAAACATTCTTGAGTTCATCTATCATATCATAATCAGGCAACACAATCTATTTTTCTACCACTTTGCCAACTTCTAATCTTTTAGGAAAAGGTGGATTTTGAACAAAAACTAAAGGTTGTTCTATAATGGGAGCTAAATTTATTGGAGTATCATCAGAATGTACAGAGGTGGTTTGTTTTTGATGATTTTCCTTTTGACGAAGAGATGTCTCTTTCTTAGACAGGTCATTCTTTTCAAACTCTTGGATAACAATGGATGGTGACTTCTTTTCCAATACTCTACCAGATCTAAGTTACACATTGTTTAGATCTAATGGAGTTATCATGTAAGTTAGGAAATTCTTCCCTTCCATGTTCTAAACAAGTTGTGTTTTTTTATTATTTTGATTTGGAAGTGGCTGAGTACACAGTTGATTTGGCTTTTGTGGAAATGGTAGTGAAATTTGTGAGTTTGGATTTTGAGATTGAGATGGTTGAATAGGTCGAGGAAAATATTGTAGTGGAAAAATATGGTAAGGTTGAGGATATTGATGATACTTGCCATAAGTAATTTTCCATCCTTTTTCCCAAGGTTGATGCCAAGGTTGCCAAGGCATGGGTGTAGTCAAATTACTTTGAGGTGGTTGTGCATATGTTTCAGTGTTGAAACATTAAGTCATATTCAATTGTGGATTTTTCCATGGTCTCTTAGAAATAAAACAAAGAGGTTCTACTAGATTTGGCAATTCCTCTTGATATATAACTTTAAGACATAGTATTGAAGGACATTCATTTATATCATGATTTTTTGGACATATAACATATATTTCTACACTTTTTAAGTCAAGAGAGAATTCTCTCGAGGCATGCTTCTTTTTACTTTTTGGACAAAAGATAGATAATGAAGCATTTTCGGCCTTTTTCTTGTTTTTTACTTTAAGGGTATCTATTTTTTCACCAAGTCTCCGTAAAATATATGTTTTAAAGTTGCCAAGCAGATTGCCTATTTCAACTCGACTAACTGTCCCTATTGTAGATTTATTAATCCTAGACATAACATGATCTCTCGGATTTCCCCAATTCTTGCCTTTTCTCTTGAAATGTGTATGCATAACTCACAAATATATCCTAATGATAACTGAGAAATATCTCCTTTACCCATCAAATTGAGAATATCTATCCACTCATCTATGAAAGATTTCAGCAAGAGAGATTTCAAGTTTGTTCATCTAGATTATCCATTTTAGCCCTTTTTACATTATAAGCAATTCTTTCAACAAAATCTTCAAGATTTTCATCTTGTTTTTGCATCATTTTAAAGACTTCATATTTAATATTATGGGGCATACAATAATGGTTGAATTTTCTAAGAATGTAGTTTTCATTTGCTCCCATGTTATTATAGAATGTACTCCTAAGCCCATAAACCATTTTAATGTCGCATCCTTAAGAGTGGTTGGAAACAATTTCGACTTTTGAGTATCAAGCAAGTAGTCATAGGATCTACACAAAACTTCAAACTCAAAGAGAAATGTTTCAGGATCCTCATTTCTTAATCCATGGAAATTAGGGAGGATAGAGGGTGAGATATTTTTCATTGTGCTTGTGGTATCTTCATCAAATATGGGAAATCGAAAATGTTTTGTATCTCCTATACCACCTCCTCTTCCTCTTCCTCCACCTCTTCCACCTCCAATCCTAGGTTGTTCACCATTCACATTATGTACTTCTCCTTCCCCTTGTTGTTTGATTGTATATTATTCACAACTAATGTAAGGTTCCAAAATAGGGGTTTTATAGTGCCTATTCTAGCTCCTTTGGTTCTTCTATCAATGGAATGTTTTAGTAGGTTTCTTCTTCTTCCTCTTCACTGGGGATTTTCAGTTCTTGTCCTAGAAGGTGTTCTCTAGTTGAACATAGAAGAATTACTCCTTATGTTGGGTATCTAAGATCTTCTTCTTCTACTACGGCTTTAGTAGAGTAATTTGGTGAATCTTTAGGTTTGATTTCATATCTAAGTACCTCAGGAAGTCAACGTCTACATGTGATTGAAGGAATATGAGTTTGGGTGAATGGTGTGGCACTACGAGGTCATGGTGGGGTGAGGGATGATGTAGGAATCAAACTCCCACCTCTACTTACAAATATACCTCTAGAATTTCTTTCCATATGAATACCATTTTTATTTTATATGTTTTAATGAAAGAAAAACACTCCTATATACACTTCTCCGACAATGGCGCCAAAATGTTTGGTAATTTATTGATGTTAAATTACTACATAAATTATCGACCGGGGATAGTATATTGATGAAGTGTATGTGTACTGTATGTACTAGAAGTTATAATTATTCAAGTAATTCTGATATTAAATTGATATATTGATATGCACATGTTTTTATCATTCTTACATGAAAATAAATATGTCACTCTTTAACAAAAATGAGATAAAAATTATTGCACTTTCTTAAATGAAAAATCACACTTGAAAGAAAGATCACACTTGGTTGAACGAAATATGAAACTAGGATTATCACACTCTCTCAAAAGAAATATCACACTTTGTAAAAATAAATATCACACTTACTCAAATAAATAATGAAAGTAAATCTAAATCACTCTAACAGAAAAAGAGAAATTAACACTAATTAGAAGTTGAAATCCTCTTCACCAAACCCAAACTATACTATAAATCATAAATCAATCCACAATTTCTTATACAACTTATCATGTGCACGAGATATCTTGGCTTCACTCATTCATCCTACAACAAAATGATTAAACAAAACATGCTCTCTTATGAACTCGGTGATCACTGTCAAAATCATCCATTGGCAATCAAACTAGAGAGTTAAATGAACGAGTTAAACATGATATAAAAAGTAGAATTGAAATGTTAATTGGAAACAATAAAAACTTACAACTCTAGGGTGGCCTCCTGCGAGATGTAGGAAACAACACAGTGCTTCAAATGGTTATATACGCATCAAGATAATGCACAACAAGGATAGAAAATAAAACAAAGTTTTATAACTATAAAAAGTTTTCAAATTAATATTCAAGATTGTGTCCTTCATGCTGAGGGGTAGATTTATAACCTCCATCAATTTTTTTTTTAGATATTACGAGCCTATCCTACTCGATAGAGACTAAAAATAACATAAGAGGATAATATCTCATGATTTTCTATCAGAGAAGCAAATCATGAGGCTAAATATCTGCTTCCATTAATTTCCTCGCTCCCATGGTTCACCTTCAACTCCTTCTATGTTGGTTTACTTCCACATTGACTGGGCCTATGTGGTGTTCTTATCATCGATCCAGACCATGAATATAGGAAATATCATTGTGCCAACTACTATCCACTTGCCCATATGTCGTGTTCCTCAACTGGAGTTTTAGAACATATTGAACCTTCGGTTTTGTTGGAGAATCAGTCATTAGTTGCAGAATTGGTGCAATTTAGTAGCTCATGCAAATATTAGGTTAAATAATAAATAATAATGAAGCTTATGAAATAAAAGATGTTTAAGTACCTGTTATTGCCATTAACCTTGTAGACTAATTCTCAATTAAAGTTATTAGAGTCAAAAAGGAGGAGGATGGAGTGTAAGAAGGTGCTCAAAAAGAGGCAATTTTGGACTTCAACAAGAATTGAACAAGGAAATAGGATAAACTCCTATTTTTTAGGGCAAGGATTGCACTAGGGAAGAGGAGCTCCTAACAGGCCTTATTTGGTAAGTGTTTGGCAAGTCTTGTTGAGAGTTTATTAATATTGCAGGGAGATTTAGGTTTGAAGTAGATTATATACAATAGATCAAATTGCTTAGCTAATAATACAAGAAAGAGTGGCTTTTCCTAGTTGGGTTCCCCAAATAAATTTTTATCTATGATTGTGTTTTTATTCATTATTTTCTTTCCACTGAATTTTGGTAAATAAATCTTGTCTTTTTCATATTAGTTTTCTCTCATTAGAATTTCCAAGGATTCAAGGATTTTCTACATGGTATCTGAGCTAAAAAAAAATAGTGACCAAGTTCCTTGATTATATTAAAATCACATTGAAGAGGAGATTAGTTGGTGCAGGAATTATACAAGTGTAGGAATCATGTTATTCTATGATTTGAGGATAGAGCATGCCCTAGAAGTGAATTTGACTATTTTTACATGGAAGTAGAAAGTGGAGGTTGTATTAAATGATAATGGGGTTTTGGAAAACATCACGACTGATATTCCTAAACCTACTGCATTAAATTCACAGTAGTTGGCTCAATGTAAGAGGACGATCCTAGAAGGAGTTAGAGACCATATTGTTCCAAATTAACATGGGAAGGAAACTTCATTCCATATCTGGAAGGCCCTTTCTGATATGTTTGAAATTAGTAGTGATGCCATAAAAATTTCTTTTAAGAATAAATTAAGGAACAATCGAATGGGCAAGGATGAGCCTTTTTTACATATCTATCTAGGTTTTCTCAAGTGAGTGATGAACTTGGAGGTGTTGGAGAGATAATTCCACCTGCAAAGATTGTGAGCCTTTCTCTTCTTAGGTTTCACAAATCTTTGCATAGTTTGTAGGATGCAATGAATGGAAAAGATAAGCTCCCAGATTGGGAGAGACTATGGTTAGACCTTGTGTAGGAAGATATAAGGAGGAAGGCAAGGGATGAAGTCTCATATAGGATAGAAGATGTGGAGAAATTTTCTTTAGCTGTTAAACAGAAGAAATCAAAGGGAAAGAAGGTTGAAGAGAAAACTGAATCTAGTCATAATGGTGGCAAGGAAAAGAAGGATCTTAGAAAGATCAAGTGTTTTCATTATCATGTGTTTGGACATTATGCTACAAAAATGTCCAAAGAATAAATCCAGTAAGGATGTTTCAACAACAATACGAGGAGAAGCACTCTCTTATCAGTTCAAATTGAATTTCTCTTAGATATTTTTCATGTCAACCTCATTTTGAGGTACTGAGTGGTATATTAACTTTGGGGCTTCATTCCACATGACATGGAATAAATATTTCTTCAGTAGTTTGGAAGAGAAATACATGCAATTCCATATTGAACTTGGAGATGATGGCAGATACTTAACCAAAGGAGTTGGTGTAATGAGCCTTAAGATGGAGTTTGGTTCCCTTCTCCATCTCATGTATTTAATGTATGTTCCATGATTGAAGGAAAACCTTGTCTCAATAGAAGTCCTGAAGGACAAATGGTATGATGTGGTCGTCAAAAAAGTGAAGGTCTACCTCAAGAATTTTACTTCGGTACAAGTCAAGTAGATTTGGATTAGGATTGATATCCTTTACAAATTAGAAGATGATGGATGTGTAGCCTTAAGCAATAAGGTAGAGAGTTCTCAAAGAAGAGATGTGGTGGTTGAGCAAGAGCAAGAAAGAGCTCTCAAGATAGAGCCTCAACCAATATCTTAGTTTCAATCTAAGCTAGTAGGAAGTTGTGCTAACTAGTAAGATGATGATGAGGAGGACCATATCCTAGGGCAAGTGGAGGTAGCCAATCAACAAAATACTTCTAGGATAGGTCAAGTTCAAAGCCAAGTGGGTAAAGGATTTGGTTAAGGCATCTCAAAAAAGAGCTCAGTCTACTAACGCCAAGAAGAAGACACCAAAATACACAGGGTACATGGTTCGTTCTAGTTAAGAGGGAGTAGCTACAGTAGAAAATACTTTGGTAGAGATGAAGCTTGATTCAGGCTGATGAGGTTCTTCTAAAAATATCTTCCTTATTAAGAGGGTGTGTTGAAATTCTATCAAGGAAAGACTTCTTTGAACTCTAACTTAGTCGAAGATGTTAATTTGAATTTAGCCTCATAGAAACTTGAGTTAGCTGTTAGTTAACATGGGTGATATGGCCCATCACAAGTATATTTTTAGTTAATTCAATTTAGATGGCTTTCATTGTGTTGTGTATTAGTTGATAGCTAAAATTTAACTATCTAGTGGAGTTAAACTTTAGTGTTTGTCAGTTAATTGATCTCTATTTCTAGAATAGAGATAGACTTGAATTCTTAAGTTTATTTGAGTAGTTTGACCTTTATTAACTCAACCCACTCTGAGTTAACTAGTTGCATATACTAAATCTAGCCCTAGTAGGTCATGCAATTTGAATTTCTTATTAAGATTGGATGAAGGCACATATCTATTTATTCATTGTAGATAGGATTTTGTGAGAGAACTTGAGAAGCAAGCAAATCATTAGGCTTGAGGATCAAGCAGAGAAATTTCTCTTGGGAATTATGCAAGGAAAAATGAGAAATTTCTGTTTTTTAGGTGCAAAATTGTGTTAGGAAGTAGGAGCTCCTAGCAAGCCTTATTTTCCTAAGTGTTGGCTTAGCAGGCCCTGACCTGGGTTCAACATTATTTTAGCCAAAAAAATCCCTACACTACAAGCCTTTCCGGCATCAATCCACGAACGCAGGTTGAAGTCTCACCTGAAGAAATATGGGGGGATGCTGGAACCAAGTTTCTGCACCCAGAGACGGTAGTGATGTTGTTTCATGCCATAACTCTAGCTTTGCACAAATTGATAAGACTTTTAGGGCTTATCAATATACTTCTCTTATTCAGCCTATAGACCTTCATGTAGGTCTATGACTGTTGTTTGCGGACCCTAACCAGGTGAATCAACCACTTATGTGCTTCTGTAGTTACTCTTACTTCTGTATTTACCTAGATCAGCTTAAGTAACTGATAAAAGAAACATGCATTAATATGTTCTTTGCTTAAACATATGTTATTACTTGCATACATACAACAATGTAAAACGTATAGATTCACGCATCAATACAACATTAAATCATGAAACCATCATTCAACATAACATAACCACATTTATTCATAACATAAGTAAATAGATCAAACACAGATATTTCTAGAGTAATCTTCTTTATTATTACTTCAGATCTTCTTACAGACTCATACTACCCTATGCACTCAGCTATAGGGGTCCGTACAGTCAACTGCAGACTTCTACCTTAGGCCTTTGTGCACACAGCTGCAAAGCCTTTCTTCTACTTCTAAAAATCTTCACTCTTTTCGATAATAACCCATTAAATTCATCATTATCCAACTTAACTACCTTAGACTCTTCTAGGACTCTCCTTTTTATACAATCTCATGGTCCATGGACCATGGGTGGATCTTCTAAAGCTGACACAACTTACATAAAATAAGGGTAGAAACCCTTTATGAAACTTCACATATACACACTCTGCAACCACAAATTGCAAAGACTTTACACTTTACATACAAAAAATTGGGATTTCTGCCCCAAAACATGGGCTTTTAACCTGAAAATCAACCCTAAGGGACCCTGCCCCAACATGTCTACAACAAAAATATGGTGACTCACCCCCGAGTCACTCTATTGGCATAGATATCTTTTTGTGAAGACCTCCTACCTCCACTTGTACCACTGCAACTTCAGTTGTACATTGTGTAGCCACCTGCTTGACCTACTCCACTAGCTGCTTCGTTGTTGGCCCTGCAATATCTGCCTAGATAATCTATTGTGATATCTGCAAGCTAGTAATATTCTTCACAACGGTGGCAGAGAGCACATAGGCCTCACCTAGCTAAGGCCCTAATCTGGCCTTAAGTACTGCCTCTTTTCACTACACTTCTTCCACCTTTTCTCTAAGTTCCTTTGCCTCCTGTAGCTTGGCCAATCTTTGTGTGATGGCGATGGTGCATGTCATCGCTCTAGCTTTGTCATACTACTATTGTAATTCCCTTGCCTCAGTATTCAACTTCTGTAGGTTGGGATCTTCCTGCATACTCGTGAGGACCTCCATCGCTTGCTCAAAGAGCGCAGTGCATTCTACCACCATGGAATCTAGTGCAGTGACTGAATTCTTGATAGTTTCCTCGTGATGTTCTCTGACCTCTGGTGGAGTTGAAGGTTGTGCCCTCAACTCGAGCTCTATAATCTTGAGGTTTAGCTCAAACTAAACCTTGGCCATCTCAGTTCAAGCAATGGGCACACCTACAACCAACTTTCGAATCTTGGCCTCCATAGGTACCTCTTCAAGGATGTGTAGTTCTGGAATGGTTCTGCATGCTTCTGCTACCACTGTTGCAATTTGGTCATTATTTTCTTGGACCTTCTTCTAGATGTCTATAATTATTTTTTTCTCAATGAAAAAATATTCATTGTTAACCTTCTATTCGCTAATCACACTCAGCGCATGCTGCTCTCGGGCCCTAAGTTCTGTGATCACACCTACTTGCAGCATGTGAAGGAAGTCGTTTGGGAGCACAGACAAGTTGAGACCAATGTTCCTTAAAGTAGCCTTGTTAGCACCTATCTCCATGCTTAGGGCTCCATATGGCAGCGCAACAACGCTAGGATCCAAAGAGAAAATAAAACTAGTCGATGTTGCGTTGCTCAGCCCTACACCTCCCTGCAGTTGAGTAGTTTGGATCTACAGCTCACGCAAACTCATTTGAATGGAAGCCAAGGCCTACTTTTGCTACTTCTCAAACTGCTACAGTAATTCCACCATCTTATCCCTTACTTTATCCCTGATGTTTCCCAATTCACCCTCTGTGAAGGTGATCGGGTCTAGTGATGACTTGGTGGCCTTGGACTTTTTGCACGACCCTTTCTTTCCTTGCTCCTTGTTCTGCTTCACCTGGAATGGATTGCTTTCTAGATCTGCATCACCTTGCTTTGATCATTCTTCTTCCTCCATCTATGGTGACGGAGATTTCTAACTTCTGTCAGAGTCATGCTCTTCCTCTCGTTCCTTCGCAATGCGCTCCGCTTCTGCCCTGGCTTTCTTTGGAGCGTCCTTTTTCCAATTTTTAGCAAACTACTGGATTTTCGAATGGGACTCTTTCCTCTTCTACTTTCCCGTAGACTTACTAGACTCTGAAGGAAAATCTGAGGCCGTGTGCCACTTGGCCGGCCAATGATTGAGGACCGCTGCTATGGCATCTTCTGTCGCAAGGAATGGGAGATCATACCACTTCTATTCTGGGTCCTTCCATGCCTGAATGGAGATATAGTGGAAGTATGCTTTGAACTCCGCATAACTCGACAACTACTCGAAGACAATCGATGATAGCCATGGCTTGTAGTTAATGGCCATATTGATGCTCATCTCCATCAATACCTTGAATACCCTACTCTCGTGGACCCACTCAGCAGACTTCGCTGCTTCTAGAAAATCTTTCACAATCGAAGGGAACTACCACGCAACTAGCACAATCGAATGTAAGAGCCATGAGTAGTGAAACATCTTGCTCTGGTCTTGTGCCTCCTTGTAATTTGCGAGGAACTCACTATAGAGGTAGCATGCCCAGTTGAATTGTACACCCTTCGCACACTTGAATGCTAATGAAACAACTGGTGCTGGCACTTCATCTACGTGACACTTCCTCATTACCTTTCCAGTAAAGATCTGGGTGGCCACCTTCACTGCAGGGTCTGTAATACTTGAAATTGAATATCTGCGTGACTTCTGGCGAGGTCATGCTTGCCCGTCATTATGGCAAATGCCTTGGCCAGATTCAGCCTTGCATTGGGTAGTAGCGTGATCCTATGGATCAGCATATCAATTATAGGGATCAGATCCTCCAACCAAAGGCACCTATCATGCACTAGGCACAGCAACTATTTGATAGCTATCAAATTTATGGGAGTGTGGTGGTAATGTCGCACCCATAGAAGATTCAACAATCATTCCTTTTCCACCCCACGAATCCACTTCACCATCTCTAGCGTAGTGACACTCGAGTCCTTATAGCATACTCTCTGCACTAAATTATTAGTAGCTAGGTGGGGGAACCACTCCATGTCTTCCAAGTCCCAATCTTCAAGCTTTAGATGGGGGACACACACCAAGCTCAGTCTGTCGAACGTGATATTCTCTGGAAGTAGGGTGTATGAAGGAGAAAATTTCCCTCTTTTGGGTCCTTTGGGACCTTAACCTTGACCTAGTGCAGAAGGATGTATTCTGGTAGCTTTGAGATAGGGTATACTCCCTCAATATCAATGTCCTTTGCACCCATACCAGTTTCCTCTACACCCTCCTTAGACTCTAGGTTTACCACCATACCGTTCTCCTTCGTGGTGGGCTTCTCCTTCTTTTGATGCTTTCTTGGCAACTCACGCATTGGATGTGCCACCTTCTACTTATCCTTCTTCATCTTGGAAGCCTCTCCTGTTGACGTAGGCTTCGCCCTAGGTGACCTTGGTGATTTTGGCACCACAGTGGGAACCTCCACATTTGCGACCTTAGGGGAAGCTTACTCAAAGGCCATAGATTCTCCAGCACTCATAGTTCCTACGGGCATGACATGAGGCTATTCAGGAGCTCCTACGTTTCCTTAGGTAACTTGTCAAACACTGAACTGGCCACCAAATCCTCAAAAGTTGCAGGGTTCATGCAAAATCGATGGCACAACACAGAAGCTCTCAAAATGCAAAGTGTTTTTCATTGTGTGGCCATATATAATTTATAGGAAAATTCAAATTCAAATCTGATCGTTCCCCCTAAAATCCGCTAATAAATGTTATATTGGCAATAGATTTTCAATGATCTCGCTCTTAATTTCAGCCTTAAATGTCACCCCCCACTCTTCTTATCCATTTTCTCACTGTGAAATCATGAACAGTGACTATAACAGTCACTTTCTAGCTGCCCTACATTGTCTCTCCTTCTCTAGCACAATTCCTGTTGTGCTTCTATTGATGCTGTGACATTCTTCCATCCAGCGTAATCCCCAGTCGCGAAACTCTACAACTAAGGCAGTGTAGTTTATAGTCTCATTCCTCCTTTTAGCTGCCTAGAGAACTAATAATGTGCTTCCATCATATAGTCATCTGGTCGGATCCCCAATGTATGGATTCAATCAGATGACATTTACCTTTCCAGGAAATGGATCTCCATTCAATTTCACCACTTGACTTGCTTCACCATTGGTAATCTCTTCATTGACATATGGCCCTAGCCAATGCATATGAAATTTTCTTGGAAACTTATCAAACTTGTTGTCATTTAATAAAACCAAATCATTTACCTTGAAGGTGCACACTTTGATGTGTCAATCGTGCCATGACTTTTCGTGCTCCTTCTAAACTTACTCATGGAATCCTATCAAAAACATATCTTCTTCAAGCTTTTTGAGCTACGCGAGCCTCTCTTCCAGGGCTCTGCAATCCACCATTCCTGTGAACACCACTATGCGTAGACTAGGTACAATATACTCCATTGGCATCATAGCTTCTATGCCATAGACCAACCTAAAGGCTGTTTGTCCAGTCATATTCTTAAAATTAGTTCTGTAAGCACATAGCACTATGGGTACGCGCACGTCCCAATCATTCCTTTGTGCATTGCAAACCTTCATCAACATGTTCTCCAATATCTTATTAAATTCTTCAACCATCCCATTAGCCTGTGGGTGATATGGCGTTCTCTTTTGAGGATAAACTTTGAATTCCTTCGTCACCACGCTGATTATTTCATTAAGGAAATATGTGTCGTGATTTCTCATCAAAATATTCAAGCACCCAAACCGAGTCAACACATATTCAAAGAGGAACTTAGCTACTATTTCCCATATATAGTCCTTCATGGGCTGTGCCTCTGCCCATCTAGTCAAATACTCTGTCACAATGATGATATACCATGCACCCATCTTCTTTCCTAGAGGTTGAATCAAGCCTACAAAATCAATTGCCCATTTCTCAAGTGGTTGTAACGACACTTGTGGATTCAAAGGTAGCTCATACCTTTGTGATGGCTTGCCCGTCCTCTAACATGCATCACATGCCTTACAATAAGCATTGTAATCGTTATGTAGTGTCGGCCATCACAACCCAGTGCGTAAAATCTTCTGCGTTGTTGCTTTTCTTGCATAATGTCCTCCTGCAAATCCTCCATGAGCTTCAATGAGGATGTTTCTCTATTCAAAATAAGGTACATAATGCCGCAAAATTTCATCCGAGCCCATTTTATATAAATATCCTGAAATGACAGAAAATTTTTCCACATGCACCACCAACTCCTTCTTTTGTTGACTAGTATACCCTTCTGGACCTGTTCTTGTCGTCAGGAAGTGTATGATATTTGCAAAGTGATTGTCAACTACGTGCACTGCAAAGAGTTGCACGTCAGGTAGTCCTTCCTCCAAATTAGTAGGCTCCTCTCTTGTTTCAATGTGTGATAGATGATCTGGTGCTACATTCAATTGTCTTGGCTTCACAATGACTTTGAAATCATATTCCTGAAATAGTAGTAGCCATCTTCATATACTCCCCCCCAACACAGGCTTGTTAACCAGGTACTTTAATGCAGAATGGTCTATATACATCTTAAAGGGTCTTCCTAACAATTAGTGTCTAAACTTCTGGAGTCCGCACACAATAGCCAAACCTTCACGCTCTGTCATTGAATAGTTCTTCTTAGATTTAAACAATTTCCTACTTGCAAATGCTATAGGGTGATCGAACTCTCCCTAATCGGTCTGTGTTAGTACTGCTCTGAGCATAATACATGACATGTCTACATGAACATGAAATTCCTTCTTCCAATCCGGGAAGACTAGGATCGGCATGGTGACCATCTTTTCCTTTAACACATCTAGGCTCAACTGACATTCCTCAATCCAACAAAATATAGCATCCTTCTTTAGAATCTTCTCCATCAGTGTGGTAATATTGGCATAACTCTTGATGAACTTTCTATAGTATCCCATATTCCCCAACATTATGCGCAACTGTTTCATACTTCTTGGCACCTCCAAATTAATTATAACTGCTATCTTCGCTGAGTCCACCATTAATCCTTGTCAGCATACCACATGGCCCAGCAAGATTCCAAAAGGAACATAGAACAAACATTTCTTCAAATTGAGCATGATCTGATAGCTCCGACATGTATCCAACATCGAGCGTAGGCTAGCTACATGGAGTTTCACCAGCCCAAACAAGTCCAATCGTCAAAGTATACCTCTAGAAACTTTTGAATGAACTCCTTGAACGTCACGATGACTATTGGGTCCCTATAATAATAGTGATTACCCCATTACTATTGTAGTTTTACCCCTTATTAATATTGTTGTGCCCCTATTGTCCCCATATTGTTATTACTGTGCCCCATAGAATCCCTCTATTGTTATTTTGTGGCTTTATATTATTATTGTTAGGTCGGTTGGGTTATATTGTGACTCCTTAGACTCCTATTTATAGAAAGGAGGTCTTTTCATTTGAATCATCGAAGAATTTTTCATTTATGTAATGTAAAGGAGGTTGACCCCTCGAAGGGGCTGAATTTTAAGGCGTTGATCTACATTTTCTATCTTTTTCTTGAGCTGGTTTCATAACATTTGGTATCAGAGCTTTGGATTCTAGGGTGTTGCTGCTCCAAGCAGGTCATCATGGAATTTTCACTATAACTTATTCTCTACGATGTTTTAGAAGCTAAAACAAAAACCCATTTGATAATAAATCACGCTAAATCTTGGGTCCAAATTTCAGAGCTTTTCGCGCTATATGTTGTAGAGATATGATCTGAGGAAGTTGGCCTTTTTGCAGACTCCTGAATTACATTCCAAACATGTGACCTGGGGAAAATCGTCATAACTTTCTCTCTGAGCATCAGATTGAAATTTCGTCAGAAGGTATAGAAAGAGGACTGACTTTAGTTTCTTCCATATACCTTTCAGAGAAAAAGGTCAAAACAGTGACTCGTGGCACGTCGTACAAGTTCACTCTACTGAACTAGTCTATAATCAGGTCACTATGGGATATTTCGCATAACTCTTCCTTGGAGAATCCAATTTGGATCACACTGGTGGCATTGGAAAGAGGACATAGAGGACTACCACAGGTCACAAGTTTAGAACTAGATGATCCAAAATTATAGAGATACATCAGAGGCAATATTGATCTCCTACAAAGTGAAAAAAGGTGTGTAGATTTTTTAAATTTTTGCTTAAGCTTGGTTTGAAAAATTAATTTGAAGGAATTCAAAGGGCATAATAGAGCATTAGTATCGGTAACTGATGCCCTAAGGAAAGAAAATGCAAACACCTAGTAAGAAATCTAAAATCTCTAGCATGACTCATGAATAAGAGGAAGAAATGCTACATGATATATCAAAATTACAAGACCAAGTGCAACAAATTTCACGCTCACAAAAGCTAACAGAAGCTAAGATAAATGGCGTGGAATCTAAGATAAAGGGCATGGAAGCCAATATTGATGATTTGAAGATAGATTTGAAGGCATATTTGACAAATTTTCTACAAGAAATACTTACTAATGGTGAAAGGGGAGTAAAGGAAACTCATCATGCGAACAAAGGAAATGTTAATCATGATTTCATAGACTCTAATGTTGGATCGAAGACGCACCATATTCCAAAAATCGATATGAGGAAGTTTGATGGCGAGGATCCCGCAACATGGATATTACAGATGGAGCAATTTTTCGATCTCAATAATGTGCAAAACACACAAAAGGTACGTATTGCAACTTTATATTTGGAACCAAATTAGTTTGTATGCTATCAATGGCTTTGCTCTCATAAACAATTTATCACTTGGGCACTTTTTATGGAAGAATTGATAGCACATTATGAGGATGCAAAAAGCAACACGTTTTTTTAGCCAATTGATAAGTCTCAAACAAAAGGGTTCAGTAATGGAGCACATTGAGGAGTTCCAAAAATTGAACATAAGGGTAAAAGATATTCTAGAGGAGCATAGGATTGATGCGTTCATAGGATTTTTAAAGGATAGTATCCAACATGATGTTCACCTTTGGGAACCTGATTCATTAGAGAAGGCATTCAGGTTAGCAAGAAAAATGGAAAGCAAAATTATGGCAACCAGGAAGCACACCACTCACATCTATAAAGATGAAAGTGTTGTTGCCGCTAGTCTTCCACAACCTATAAGGTTGAAACCACAACAATTGGAAGAAAAAAAGAGCAAAAGGGCTTTGTTACAGTTGTGATAGCAAATACACTAAAGGTCATAAGTGTGCCAAGAAGAAATTATTCTACATAGATTGTGAAGAGGAAGAAGAAAAGGAGCAAGAAAAGTCAAAAGAAGAGGATATACTCCAGGAACAAAGCCTAGATGAAGAAACAATGAATCTGACCATATATTTGTAATGCATTGTGGAATTACCACTCCTCAAACCATCAAGATAGAAGACAAATCAAGAAGAAAAAGGTAATAGTGTTGATTGATTAAGGAAGTACTCACAATTTTATTCATTGTAAGGTAGCAAAAGAATTGAATTGCTTCTTATATCCAGCACCAGAGTGTCAAGTGATGGTTGCAAATGGTGGAACAATAAATTTCTCTGGAAAGTGCCATAATATCAAGCTATCCATGGGAGATTATGTATTGACTAGCCCAATTCTTTCCATTCCAATGGGAGGTGCTAATGTTGTATTAGGAGTCCAATGGCTACAATCCTTGGGTACAATAGCTTTTAATTTTCAGGAACTTTTCATGAAATTTTCTGTGGAAGGAAAGGAATTTGAATTAAGGGGTATTGCAGGGAAACTAGGAAAGATAATCAACTCTAACGGTACGTGTAATTGCACAATTATGTTTGCTAGATGTTTCCACATTGGAATCATCTATTTCTCCAGATTTCCAAAAAGTATTGGACAATCATTCCAAGGTATTTGAGACTCCCAAAGGTCTCTCACCTATTCGTTATCATGATCATGCTATTCATCTAATTTCAGGAAGTGTTCCTCCAAACATCAGGACGTACAGCTAGCCCTATGCCCAAAAGAGTGAAATTGAACGTATGGTTCCAGAAATGCTAGAGGCTGGTATGATTCAACCAAGTCAAAGTTCTTTCTCTACTCCAGTAGTATTGGTGCACAAGAAGGATGAATCATGGCACATGTGTCCAGATTATAGGGAGCTCAACAAGCTCACTATTAAAGATAAGTTTCCCATTCCTGTCATTGATGAATTACTGGATGAATTGCATGGATCAATTTACTTCACCAAGTGGGATCTTCATTCAGGATATCATCAAATCAGAATGAAGACTGAAGACATTCCAAAAACAACATTTAGAACTCATGAGGGTCATTATGAATTTTTGGTCATGCCTTTTGGCCTTACCAATGCACCTTCAACATTTCAAGGTTTGATGAATTCAATGTTCAAACCATTCCTTAGAAAATTTGTGTTAGTATTTTTTGATGATATACTAATCTACAGCAAGTCTTGGAAGGATCATGTTGAACATGTTGACAGGGTGCTACAACTATTGAGGAGAAACAATTATATGCAAAAAGATCCAAATGTTTCTTTAGAGTACAAGAGGTGGAATATCTGGATCATATTGTATCTCATGAAGGAGTTAAGGTAGACCCTAGCAAAATTAAAGCCATTAAGGAATGGAAAATTCCCACATCCATAAAGCATCTGCGAGGATTTCTTGGATTGACAGGGTACTATCGCAAGTTTGTTAAGAATTATGGGAGAATAGCAGCACCTCTAACAACATTATTGAAGAAAGATGCATTTTCATGGACTCCGGAAGCAACAAAGGC
>APFE030809313.1:112074-130433 GCA_000404065.3 Pinus taeda
CCAATTTTCCATGTTTCATGTTTAAAGAAGGTTATAGGTGACAAGCTCCCAGTTCAAACAATATTGCCAGAACTTGATGAGGAAGGAAAAATTATATTGGAACCCGAAGTAGTCACAGAAACAAGAACTCGACAGCTACGAAATCGATCAATTTCGGAGTATCTTATCAAGTGGAAGAACTTATCCGCTAGAGATTCCACATGGGAGGATGAGAATTTTATACAGAAGCATCCAGAACTACTCAAGCGTTGAGGACAAAACTTTTTTGAAGGAGAGGGCATGTTGGGTCCCTATAATACTAGTGATTACCCCATTACTATTGTAGTTGCATCCCTTATTAATATTGTTGTGCCCCTATTGTCCCCATATTGTTATTACTGTGCCCCATACAATCCCTCTATTGTTACTTTTGTGGCTTTATACTATTATTGTTAGGTCGGCTGGGTTATATTGTGACTCCTTAGACTCCTATATATAGAAAGGAGGTTTTGTCATTTGAATCATCAAAGAATTGTTCATTTATGTAATTTAAAGGAGGTTACCCCCTCGAAGAGGCTGAATTTTAAGGCGTTGATCTATCTTTTCTATCTTTTTCTTGAGCTAGTTTCATAACAATGACCATGCGCGAAAAGATAATAAGTGTGTTCTTCAACCGAAAAGGCATTACAGTATACTGAAATCATCCCAACTCGATTGTGATGGTCATCTTACTTCTATCCTCCAGTGCAATCTTGATCTCATGGTACCCCGAGAACCCATCAGTGAACGAATATGTTTCCTGTCCTCTTACATTATCCAAGAATTCATCAGTGAATACAGTTGGAAAAGGATCATGTACACAAGCATCATTCAACTTCCTAAGATCTATGCATATCCTTATCTCATCCTTCTGCTTCCTTTCCTAAACTACTATTAGGCTCACCCAATTACATTCTTCCATTGGTTCAATAATACCCGCTGCAAGCATTTTATCAAAATCTAAGTGGACCTTTTCTTTATTCTTTGGATTTAGGTGATAATTCCTTTTCTTGATCGGCTTCACATCTGGTTTCAAAGTAATTTTCACAACTCCCAGGTCCCCTATTATCCCGTTTCAGTCTGAAAACTTCATAGGGAACAAGTCCTAGTATTCATGAAGCAACTTAGCAACCTTATCCACCATAGAATCATCCAAGTAGTACCCTATCTTCGCAAACTTCACTTCTACCTCTGTCCCAATGTTCACTTGTCTTGTTTTCAGCAATGTAGTGATAGCTGGTTTTTCTACCTACAGCCCCTCAGCTTCATAGTGTCCTTCTATTTCCAAGATATTAGTGTTCCTCGGATCCTCATCTTCTTCTTCAGTGGTGACATTGTATCACTCTAGCTCATGGCACAATTGAGTGGTCTAATCCGGTTAAATCAAATCCAAAGGATCCTACGATATTCTAAAGATCGTTGCTTTGATGTCCTGCAACACTTCATCAATCCACCCAAATCCATCTTAAAAGCTAAATGTCATCAAGAATCCCTCTCTCAAGGTATCCCATTCGCCTGTGCCATGGTGGAGCTCTGCCTCCAAGTACCAATTCATAGGTATTACATCCAAGGTGTGACACAATAGATGCACCCCCTGCAGTTGCGATTCTACTCCATAAGCATTGGTCCATTTAGCTAAGTGATTGCTCAGGTCACTCCTTCCATCGTATTTCTCAATCAATCATACCTTTGGATGACCAAACCACACCCTCATCATTCTTCTATATTTGTGCCATCCATCGAATTTGTCTTTATGTGTACCCCACCATCTTGCAGGCATAGCGCGGAGTGCCAAGTCCAAGGCTTGGAAGCGATACTTCTTTGGCACTTCCCTTTCAAATGCATCCAGAAATTTATCGACATTAGTTAAACCATCATAGTAAGACAAAATTCTTACCTTTGATGATATGTAGCACAACGATTTGGTCATCATGTTACATCATAGCGTAGACACTTCGTGCAATATATTCTACCAATTTCCCAATTCCTCATCTGAATATATTTTGCACGAGTTGTCACAGTCCCATGCAATACATCCATCAACTGTCAAATTCACCCAATATTGATCTCGCGTCATTCATTCTCATCATCACTTTCTTAATCACAGACTAGTTCATTGTAGTGCGGTCCTTCTGTAGGGTCTAACAGTAATACTACACGGAGTGATTTTCTTTCAAATAACATCATCTGTTTCTTCAAATTGATCAGTTCATTCATGTCGATACCCTAGTTGATCCCAAGGAGCACAGGGTAGGGATTGTTATCATCCACAATCTCTATCACTTTAAAATTGGCCAACGTGCTCGTGCCTTCGATATCGACTATCACTCCTTGTAATCTTCCCATCGTGATAATATTTTGCTTATTCTCCATTCTCAATTGAATAGGAGATCAGTGCAATGTAGGTCTCCCCATTATTTCCCATGTCTATTTAGGAAAAACATTTGCGTCAAACCTTAGATCTAGAATAACTTCATCCAATTCATATTCTCCTATTTTTGTGGTGATTCTCATATCCCACCCTATTGTTGCCTTATGCTTACCAATTTTCCTAACCACACACGGTCCGTCACAACTCCTTTAATCCCTTTACAACCTTGATATCTCAAAGCAGCTTCATACAGGTCTCCAAAAAATTAGTAAGCATGGATGGGTCCATTTCTTCAAACTAGTTATCCTAACTTCCTGTGGTAGAAGCATGTTGGCTTAGTGGGGCCTGACCTAAGTTTAGAAGTGATTTAGCCAAGCAAATCCCGGTACTACTGGCCCTTTCGACAACAGTCCACAGAGTGCAGACTGAGGTCTCACACAAAGTAGTATGGGAGGGTGCTGGGACCAGGCTTCTGCACCCTAGGGATGTTTGATATGAGGTGGTTAGTACATTGTCCAACCTCCGTACTTACTGTGCTATGCACACCTGCGAGCACCCCGCGCCCTGTGATACTATCTTCACGTAGGTCTAGCCACAGTGCAACCTGTGTTATTTACCCAAGTCTTCCTTAATTAGTCCTTGTTAGCTGATTACTTAGATTAAATTCACATATAAGAATTCATACGAATATTCATCAAGTGCGCACAGTAAATAAACAGAGTAAAAGTAATGTATGACATCAACATAAGGATTCAAGAACAGATACACAGAATAAAATTCTCTTTATTAACTTTCAATTCCAAGTACAGATCCGACTCCACCCTACGTACTCAGCTGCAGGGGTCTGCACGCTTAGTTACGGACTCTACTAAGCCTCTGTGCACTCAGTTGTAGAGCCTCTTCCTACTACTATGACCCAGTACACTTTAGATTCCACTCTATGCTCTAACCATGCCTTCGCTATTTTATCTGTTCTCTATTAAGCTTAGCTATCTTTACACTTAGAGCCTTGCTCTATTTATACAATCCCATAGCCCGTGGACCATGGGTAGGCCGATAGAAATTTACATTATTTTACAATTCTTAGGGCAGACAACCCTATGATTCATCCTAGACATTTTCACTCTGCACCCGCACTTTGCAGAGTCTTACAATACAATTGACCAAAACTTGGGCTTTAAGCACCAAAACCTACTGCGGGGGACCCCATGTCCAACAGGCCTCCAACACAATCATTGTGACTCATCCTGAGTCACTCTGCTAGTGAGTTGATCTAGGCACAGAGCTCCTCCAACTGTTCCTGTGCTGCACAAAGGTCTGCAATGCGCAGTTATGTCATTTGTTGGCTCTATTCCATTTCTGCTTCTGAATATTTTGCATCTAACTTGAGTCTTTTCTTTGGTACTAGCATCTAGTTCTTATGTTTATAGTCCCACACCCTTGTCCAGCTCCTTGGGTTGTGAAGACTATGCTTCTGTCGATTAGTTAGATAGTTGATCCACTTGTGTAGGGCTTCTGGCAACTACCATCTACCTTTCCTGGGAAGGGTTATCCATTAAGTTTGACTAGATGGATCGTGCCTCTATTTCTGACCTATTTTACCACATATGGTCCCAACCAATGCATTTTGAATTTTCAAGGAAATTTCTTGAACTTGCTATCATACAGTAGCACTAAATCATTTACCTTGAAGGTGCACAACTTGATCTGGCGATCGTGCTAGGATTTTCACGCTGCTTTTGTACCTATTGGTGAAATCCAGCTAGAAATCATTCTTCGTCAAGTTCTTCTAATTGCGTGAGCCTTTCTTCTAGAGCTTCGTGGTTCGTCATGCCTATGAGTGTTGCTATTCACAGACTAGGTACGATGTATTCCATCGGCATGACTGCTTCTGTGCCATAGACCAACCAGAATGGTGTTTGTCCTGTCAATTTCTTGCACATTGTCTTGTATGCCCATAACAAAGCGGGTACATGCAGGTCCCAGTTGTATGGTTGCATGTTACATATTTTGGTCAATGTAGTCTCCAGTATTTTATTCAATGCTTCTACTGTTCCATTAGCCTGTGGATGGTATGGTGTACTTTTTTGGTGATAAACATGGAACTCTTCTCTGAGCACGTTGATGGTTTCATTCAAGAAATGTGTTCCGTGATTTCTCATTAAGATTTTCGGGCAGCCAAATCGTGTCAACATGTTTTTGAACAAAAACCTTGCACTAATGGTAGCTGTGTAGTCCTTAACTGGTTGTGCTTTCGCCCATCGTGTTAGGTATTCTGTTGAGGTGATGATGTACCGCACACCCATATTTCCCTGGGGTTTGATCGGGCCCACAAAGTTGATTGCCCATTTCTCAAATGGTTGCAGTGTCATTTGGGGATTTAGTGGCATCCCCTCCCTTTATGGTGGTTTTCCCATCCTTTGACATATATCGCAGACCTTACAATGCGCTTTCAAATCCTGGTGCAGGGTCGTCCACCATAACCCTACGCGAAGAATCTTTTTTGTTTTTGCGCGTCCTGCATAGTGTCCTCCTGCAGCACCCCCATGTGCTTCCATGAGGATCTAACCTCATTCAAATTTAGGTACGTATCTTCACAATATCTCATCATTTCCAATATTGTAGAGGTGTCCTATGATGACAGAAAAGTCCACCATGTGCACCACCAATTCCTTCTTCTGTTGGATTGAGTACTCCTTCGGCGTAGTCCCTGTTGTTAGAAAATGGATTATATCTTTGAAGTGTCCATCTATGACGTGTACTGCAAAGATTTGTGCATTAGGTAGTCCCTCCAAATTTGTTGGTTCCTCGCCCGTCTCAATTCGTGACAAGTGGGTTGGTCTTGTGTTTAAGCATCCCGGCTTGACTATGACCTCAAAATCATATCCTTGAAATAGTAAGAGCCATTTTCATATGCACCCCCCCAACACAGGCTTGTCACCAAGTATTTCAATGCGTAATGGTTGGTATACATCTTGGAATGTCCTCCAAGTAAATAGTGTTGGTATTTCTGGAGCAAGTACACCATTTCCAACCCCTCATGTTTGGTGGTAGATTAGTTCTCTTCTGCTTTGGAAAATCTTTGACCTGCAAATGTGATCAGGTGATCCACACCGTCCATGACCTTCTATGTGAGTATTGTGCCTAACGTGATACATGACACATCAACATGTACATGAAATTCCATGTCCCATTTCGGGAAGACCAAAATTGGAGTGGAGGCCAGTTTCCCCTTTAGGACATCCAAACTCTTCATGCAATCATCATTCCAGCAATATGTCACATCCTTTTTCAATATCTTTTCCATCGGCATGGTTATTTAGGAATAACTCTTGATAAACTTCCTATAGTAGCAAGTGTGCCCCAAAGTAGCGTGTAATTTTTTGATACTACATGGTGCTTCCAAATTCATAATAACAACAATATTCATAGGGTCCACCATCGGGCCTTTTTTGCAGACCACATAGCCGAATAGGTTTCCAAAGGGAATGAGGAAGGTGCACTTTTTAAGGTTCATTGCAATCTGGTGTCGGCAGCAAGTATCCAGTATCAAACATAAGCTCTCTACATGGTGCCTAACTAATCCAAGGGTAGTAAAATTGTCCAGATAAACCTCCAAGAACTTGTGGATGTATTCTTTGAATGCCAGCACCACTATGCACGAAAATATTGCTAGCACGTTCTTTAGTCCAAAGGGCATAATGATCTACTAGAAGCAACCCCATTCTGTTGTGAAGGTTGTTTTGCTCCTATCTTCCAGCGCGATTTTGATCTGATGGTACCCTGAGAAGCCATCTATGAATGAGTAATCTTCCTGACTGCCAACATTCTCCAATACTTCATCTGTGAATGGTGTCGGGAATGGATCATGAACACAAGCATCATTAAGCTTCTTGAGGTCCATGCATATTCTTATTTTTCCTTTATGTTTCTTCTCCTATACTACCGTAGGACTCACCCAATCGAATTCTTCCACTAGTTCAATATTTCTGGCTATGAGCATTTTGTCTAATTCGTCACAGACCTTTTCTTTATACTTTGGATTCAATTAGTAAGGTCGCTGCTTAACTAGCTTCGCGTCTAGTTTCAGAGTGATCTTCATCATCCCTAAGTCACCAATGATCCCTTTAAGTCAGTGATTTTGGTCGAGAACAAGTCTTGGTATTCATGGAGTAACTCAGTGACCTTATCTACTATAGCATCGTCCCAATAGTCCCCAAGCATCGCATACTTTGGCTCCGCTTCTATACCAATGTTTACTTGCTTTTTTTTTAGTAGCATGGTGATGTCAGGATCCTCAATTGATGGTCCTCGAACCTCACAATAGCCTTCATTTTCTTGAATATCAATATTTCGGGGGTTGACATCGTCCTCCTCCACCTACACGTTATAACATTCTAGAGTGCTACTTAACTGGGTTGCCCATACTGGTTTCAGCATTTCCAATGGCTCTTAAGGTATTTTGAAAATGGTGGCTTTTACTGCTTGCAGCGTATCGTCAAGAGTATCTTACCATCAGTCTTCAAATGTCAATGTTAACAAAAATACCTCATGCAAGACATCCCATTCGCCCATACCATGTCAAATTTCTGTCTTAGTATACCAGTTCATGCATATTACATCCAAGGTATGGTAGAATAAGTGTACCCATTCGGGCTATGGTTCTTCCTCATAGACCTTGGTCCATTTCGCGAGGTGCATGCATGGGTCATCTCGTCCATTGTATTTGTCTTCTAGTTTTAGTTGTAGTTTCCCAAATCGTATGTGCATCATCCTTCTTCATCCGCACTAGTCCTCAAATTTTCCTTGATGTGTACCGCACCATTGTGTGGGTGTTGTGCACAATCCCTACTTCAACGCATTGAACCATTGTTTTTTAGGTACCGCGCTTTCGAATTTTCTCAGGAATTCATCCACCGATGTTAATCCATCATATGTTGGCAGCTTTCTTGTCTCTGTTGTCATTCAACACAATGATCTAACCATCATGTTGCAGTTCAGCATTGTCACTTTGTGCAATCGATTCTACCATCGCTCTACTTCTTCATCTGAATCTGAAGTGCAAGAGCCTTTTCACTCCCACAAGATCCTTCCATCTGCAGTCGGATTCACCGAATTTTGGTCTCGTGCCGTTATCTTGTAAATACAATCAATATCATCATTGTTTTCATCGTCGCACACTAGTTCAGTGCAGCGCGCTCTTTTGGCTGGGTCCAGTGGGACTACTACGCATAGTGACTTTTTCTCGAAGGTCATTTTGCACTTCTTCAAGTTGATGACTCCATTCATATTGGTGGCCCAGTCTATCCCTAACAATGTGGGATAGGGATTGTTGTCATCGACAATCTCTATTACTTCAAAATCTACCTGCATGCTCACACCTTCAATATCAACTGTTACCCCTTGCAGTCTTCCCATGGGCAAAATCTTTTGTTGGTTTGCCATTCATAATTGAATAGGGGACCATTGTAACGTAGGCCTACCCATGCATTCCCATGTTTTCTTTGGTAATATATTCACGTTTGAACCCAGTTCTAGGATTACCTGATTGATTTCATACTCACCAATCTGCACAGTCAACCTCATTTCCCTTCGAGTGCACAATGCATGCTTTCCAAATTTCCTGACTACGCACAGTTCTCCTACCCCCACACACCTAGTGATCAGCTCCTGTAGTCCTTTAAGTGCCTTGTTGTCGCGCAACAGTTTCATGCATGTCTCCATAAAGGTAGTGATTGTTGAAGGATCCATTCCTGGGTCTGGTTGATCCTTACTACCTAAAGTGGAGGCCATTGCGAAGCTCTTCTTAGCTTCCATGCATGTCTCCTTTGTGCATTCTAAGTCAAACTTGGGTTCCTCTGCAGGAGCCTTTTGAACCCATGTACTTTCCTCTAGCTGCTTCCCTATATCTTCTCCCGTGGCCATATTGCTTTTGAGCATCGTGTTTACATTCAGGTCATCTTCACGCGGCTCAGACCTCATCATTTGTATATTCCGAGTCGAGGGAGGTTGGAATACCCATTTTTCACGCATCTTTGGGATCAACATAGGAAAATCTATTGTTTCATGATCAAACTGAGCACAATATGAATAGGATATCCTTGTCGAGTTGGTACAATCTGGGGCATAGTGCCTGGGTCCTCTGCAATTGTAACAAATTAACTATCTGCGGCCTCTTCCTGGTCCCACTCCACCTCGTCCTCAACCTCTCCCCTGAAATCCAGCATGCAACATCCCTACATCTAGGTCAGGGGCTCACGTTTCAGTCTGCATCCTATAGGCTGGGGTCCGATCCATCATTAGCTTATAACTATGGCAAGTACGCTCATCGTGGCTTACCGACCTGCAGAAATTACAAAACAATTGTTGGGGTGTCTGTGTATATTTCTGCAGCTAATGACAATTTTCCATCATGTATTTCCCTCCTATCTGACAGATCATGCACCATGAAGCGGGTGCTGCAGTTAACCCTTGCCGCACCTCCGGTCTCAGCGGCATTGTCCCTCTTCCTACCAAGTAGTTCGTGAATATTGGGTAGTGATCCTTGTCATGGCCCTAGCCTTTGCACTTTATGCACCATACTTCCTCGTGCACCTCTGGCCACGGTGCCCTATCCTGCTTCAAGCTTTGCATTTCCAAACACAAATTTTGTAGTTGCACATGGATTTATTGAACTCCCAACCCAGGGTCTTGTATCGAGGTCTCATGCAATCTCATTTCCATTTCCAATGCTTCAGCCTGGGTGGAAAGTTTTTGCTGTGATAGCACCATACTTAAGATGCTACAAACCATGCGCGATGTTATCCATCTGTCAATGTCATATTGGCTTCGTGGATCATACTCTTCAGCCATTGATCTAGATCCCAGAGAGTCTCGTCCGAGAGTAGCGTGATCTCTTTAAACCCAATGATTGATTGTGTTTCTGACTTTGGCTTGCTAAATTCCCTATTCAGCGCATTATGGATCTCTGTTGTCCCTACGTTTGGGTGGTTGTTAGAATGCTTGATATACTATGTTAATGTGCAATCCTGTAGCATGCTCACCAATGTAGCCTTCTTAATATTGTCATCCGTGACACCTTTTGCTTCGCATACTACTCTTACCATGAACCAGAATTGGCCTAGGTCCTCATTCCCTACTCCTTTGAATAATGGTAGTTTGATCGTGCTCACCATATTGAATTTTGGAGGTGGTGGAGGTGGAGTGTGTGGCGATGGAGGTGAGGGAGGTGAAGCGGGTGGTGGTGCGGGTGGAAGTGGTAACCATAGAATGTGTTGCCTTATCAAATTGACTGCGCTTCTCAGAGAGACCTTTGTGAGCTCTTCCTCGCTCTCTCACAAGGGTGAAATTAAGGGACTATTTTCTAGTTCTTTGTTTCTTTTGTAGATTTTTCTACTCCGCATAGTCCTAAACATTAATGTATTTGCATGACCCTTCTCTCACACAATAACATCTTAATCCAAGTATTCAAAGACTTAATATACTTACCTCACGGTCCTTTAACAAAGTGTCATTCTGCTTCATTGTAGCTTACGGCCGTGTCTACCACAAACTCAGTGAATCACCCCATTATCCAGTTAAGCAAATGGTCCACAACTCACGTGATCTTATCTTATGATGTTTCTAGTTTGTGCACTAATTCTAGAGTCCACACTATCAATTTGTCAAGCCTACACCTTCCCTGACTATAAACTAACTTCACGATCCACTCATACAGCTCAGTAGCAAAGGAGGCAAAGAAAATCTCCTAGATTTCCGTATACATGTAGTGCTCCAACCACTTTTCCTTGGATACTTGCAGAATTCTATTTTCCTGCATCACAAACTCGTTAATATTCTTGTCCAACCACTCTTCAATTTCCTTCTTGGTTGGGTTCCAGTGGAACGACATCAGACATCCCTTATGCAGATCCCAATCCCGACAATGGAACCATTAGTTGGCTTAGTGGGGCCTGACCCAGGTCCAGAAGTGATTTAACCAAGAAAATCCCAGTACTACTAGCCATTTTGGCAACAGTCCGCAGAGCATGGACTGAGGTCTCACTTGAAGTAGTATGGGAGGGTGTTGGAACTAGGTTTATGCACCCTAGGGATGTCTGATATGAGGTGATTGGTACATTTTCCAACCTCTGTACTTACTGCACTACGCGCACCTGCAGGCACCTCGCGCCTTGTGATATTGTATTCGCGTAGGTTTAGCCATAGTGTGACCTGTGTTATTTACCCAAGTCTTCCTTGATTAGACTTCGTTATCTGATTACATAGATTAAATTCACATATAAGAACTCATACCAACATTCATTAAGTGTGTGCAGTAAATAAACAGAGTAAAAGTAATGTATGACATCAACAGAAGGATTCAAGAACAAATGCCAGAATAAACTTCTCTTGATTAACTTTCAGTTCCAAGTACAAACCCGACTCCACCCTGCGCACTCAGTTGTAGGGGTCTGCACACTCAGCTGCAGACTCTACTAGGCCTCTGCGCACTCAACTATAGATCCTCTTCCTACTACTACAACCCATTACACTTCGGATTCCACTCTATGCTCTAACCATGCCTTCACTATTTTATCTATTCTATATTAAGCTTAGCTATCTTTACACTTAGAGCTTCATTTTATTTATACAATCCCATGGTCCATGCACCATGGGTAGGCTGACACAACTTTACATAATTTTACAATTCTTAGGGCAGACAACCCTATGATTCATCCTAGACTTTCATGCTCCGCACCCGCACTTCACGGAGTCTTATAATACAATTGACCAAAAATTGGGCTTTAAGCCCCAAAACCTATTGCAGGGCATCCCATGCCCAATAAAGGCTCAATGAAGCTTTTCTTTGCTTCCATAGATGTTTCCCTCACATGCTCTAGATCAAACCCAACCTCCTTTTCTTGAGCTTTGCGAACCCATTCACCTTCTTCTGGTTGCCTTCCCTTATCTTTGCCATTCATCATTTCACTTCATAGCACGATGTTCATATTAGAATCCTCTTCATATGGTTTAGCCCTCATCATCTACGGATTCTGAGTAGGCTACTAAGGTTTTGCCCCTTTTTCATGTATCTTGGCTAGTAATACAAGCTAGTCTTCTATTGCATGGTCAAACTAAGTGTAGTATCTACACGACAGTCATGACGGGTTCATGCATTCTCATGCATAGTGTCCTGGTCCCCCACAGTTGTATAAAATCACCTTTCCTCAACCTCTACCAGGTCCTCGTCCACCTCGGCCTCGCTCGTGCCCCTGAAATCCTGCTCGTGCTCCCACAACATGTTGATATGGAGACCGAGTTTCTACCTGCACTCTATATGCATACATTCTATCCATCATTAGCTCATAGCTATGGAATTTATGCTCATCATGACCACCAATTGACAGAAGTTCCAAAAGGGTTGTTGTGGTGTTTGTGCAAATTCCTGTAGCAGGTAACAATTGTCTGTCACATGTTTTCCAGCTACTTGACAGATAGCACACCATAGCGCAAGAATTGTACTTGTCCCTACTTAAGGTTCCATCCTCAAAGGCATCAACCCTCCCACTATACATAATTCATGAAGACTAGATAGTGATCTTTGTCATGCCCCTGACTTTTTCATTTTAGGAACCAAACTTCTTCACGCACCTCTAGCTGAACTGTTCTATCTTTCTTCAGACTTTGAAACTCTAGGCAAAGGTTCTGCAACTACGTGTGAATCTACTAAACTCCTAAATTAGCATCTTGAATCAATGTCTCATGCAATCTCATCACAATCTCCAGGGATTCTTTTGGGGTCCCAATATTTTTTTGTGATAAAGCAACCCCCAGATGAGGCAAGAGCGAATCCACAAACCATTCGTGGTGTTACCCATCCATAAGATTCATGTTAGCTTCATGTGTCGTGCACTTCAATCTCTAATATAGATCACAGGGTGTCTTGCCAAGCTTCATCATGATCTCCTTGAATACGACAATTAATTGTGCTTCAGACCTAGGCCTACTGAATTCCTTATTCAACATGGTCTAAATATCTGCTAATTAGGCCATCAGGTTGTTAGTGCAGTACTTAATGTACCATGTCAGTTCGCATTCCTATAAAGTAGTGACCAATGTTGATTTCTTCATCTAATCATTTGTTATACCCTGAGTTTTCCATACGACCTTCATGAGGAAACAAAACTGGTACAGGTCCTCACTTCCTAAACCCTTGAAAACAAGCAACTTTACTGCATTTTCCATTTTGAATGGTGGTAGAGGTGGTGGCTGTGTGGGTGAAGGTGTATGCTATGGAGGTGAATGAAGAGGTGGGGTGGGTGGATGGGGTATTTGCAAGAACCCTCATCTTATTAACTGAACAATGCTCTACGGTGAAGCCTGTGTTATTTCCTCGTCGTCACTCAGAGCAGGTTCAATCAGTGGGCTATATTCAAGGCTTGTTCTCCCTATATCGCTAAAGATATTTCCACTTCACATAGCTCCAAACATCAAGGTAACTGCATAACCCACTTTTCACACAAGAACATCTTAATCCAAGTATTTAAAGACCTTAAATACTTACCTCATGATCCCTTGAAGAAGTGGCGCTCTTCTTCACTGTAACTGACCAAAGTATCGACCGTGGACTCTGTCACGAATACTCCTATGATACGATCAAGCTAGTGATCGACAACGCATGTGATCTTATCTTTAGAGGCTTCCAATCTCCGCACTAACTCCGAGGTCCACACTATTGGACCATCAAGCCTCCACCTTCCTTGCTCGTCTGCCAATTTAACGATACACTCATATAATTCAACCAAGAAGGAATAAAAGAAGATTTAGTGTATCTCTCTATACAGATATTGTCCAACCACTGTTATTTTGTCAATCATGGATTTCTATTTTCTTGCGTCGTGAATTCATGGATCTTTCTATCGAACCACTCTTTAATTTATTTCTTAACTAGATTATAGTGATGCAACATCCCACATTTCTTTATGTATATCCTGGTCCCATCAACAGAACCATTTGTTGGCTTAGTGGGCCCTGACGCAAGATCAACGTTATTTTAGCCAAACAAATACCTACACTACTGGCCCTTTCAGCATCAATCTGTGGAACACAGACTGAAGTCTCACCCAAAGTAGTATGGTGGGATTTCGGAACCACGTTTATGCACCCATAGATGGTAGTGATGTCATTTCATGCCCTAACTATGCCTTTGTGCATATCGATAAGCCTTTTAGGGCTGATCAATATACTTCTCTTAATCAGCCTCTAGACCTTCGTGAAGGTCTACGAGTGTCGTTCACAGACCCTAACCAGGTGAATCAACCGCTTACATGCTTCTGTAATTACTTTTACTTATGTATTTACCCATATCAGCTTAAGTATCTGATAAATTAAACATGCATTAATATGTTCTTCATAGAAATAGATATTATTACTCACGTACAAATAAGAATGTAAAACGTATAGATTTGTGCATCAATACAACATTAAATCATGAGACCATTATTCAATGTAACATAACCACATTATTCATAACAGAAGTAAATAGATCAAACATAGATATTTCCAGAGTAATCTTCTTTAAGTACTTGATATCTTCTTACAGACTCTAACTACCCTGCACACTCAGTTGCAGGGGTCTGCACACTTAGCTATGGACTTCTACCCTAGGCCTCAGTGCACATAGCTACTGAGCCTTTCTTCTACTTCTAAAAATATTCACTCTTTTCGCTTATTACCCATTACATTCATCAGTATCCAAATTAAATGCCTTATACTCTTCTAGGACTCTCCTTTTTATACAATCCCATGTTGGAAATAATACTGAGGGGGGAGTGAATTAGTATTATCAAGTCAAATATTCCTTTTTCAAAACAAATGATATACACTACTTCAGTTAGTTAAACCCGCGCATATACACAACTATGCAGAAGGAAAACCACGTATACAAAGCAGATTTTTTAATTTACTTTACCTTTCTGATGATGATTGTTAATCTGTGTTGCAGAATCAAATAACCAGTAACCAGAGACAGTAAAGCAGAGAAGAAATACAATCACACATAAGAACACAAGATATAAGGTGGAAACCCAATGTGGGTGAAAACCACCTGCTGCAAATTCATCTCTAGCTTCTTTTAAAAATTAGAAACTTTCTTTTACAATGTACTGGCGCGGTCCTTTACCAGTACGCAGGCTACAACCTGCATAGAGCTACAACCCTCTCTCATTCTCCAGCTTCTCCTAGAAGGGAGCTACGACCCCCTTTAGCTCTTGCACTAGCCAAGATACTAGTACATAGGTGCTAGCCTACAGAAGGCTACAACCTTCTCTTTCTTCCAGGGACCACGTTTCATAAATTTTCAGACTGTATCCATGAACATCAATCAATCATCAAGAATTTCTCCAACAACCAAACTCCTTTTCACCAATTGGATCTAAATCAAGTAGATACTTCTCAGAAAGTTGTACCCAAAACACAGTACCAAAAACCACACACCAAAATCTGAACCCAGAACACAACAGCAATAAATAGAAGTAGCTAGATCATAACTCAAAACATATACGCTATTTCAGAACCCTGAAAAATGGGTGCATACGCTTCTGTGTCTAGAACAACCTGCGTATACGCTGTTTTCATTCACTGATCCAGTGTGTATATGCGCCTTCGCTTTACTGAACTTGCTTACATATCTATAAGGAATAATTCATAATTTCAGATATTCAAACACTAATTGACCCAAATTATCAGTGTTATAGATCAAGCAAGCGCCACATACAACAGACCAGAATCATACAAAGATACTATCATTCAAGCTTAAAGATTATGACCCATCAATAGAACTTATCCTTCTCTTTGCGCTAAGGTTCCACCTTTATTCAGATCCAGATCTGCACCATAACCCAATTACCAGTATTCCAGATCTACCACTTTCTCATATATTCAATAATAATTCAAATGATCATTTGCCACAAGATCTCCTTCCTCTTTTATAGTCTTACGCCTTCCATGATACCATGGTCCAAAACCATAACATTTCAATACCATGAACCCAAAACTAGGGATCAACACATCTAACGAGATGCCATGGTCCAAAACCATAGGTTCAAATCCCAAGGACTAACTACCATGGACCAAGAGTAAGATTCCCAACATATATGTGCTTTTGTAATGTATAGCCCACGTGTATACGCGTCTTCGTCTAGGAGAACCTACGTATATGTCTTTTTCTTCTTTTTGAGTGCCTGAACTGAGATATTTCACCAAGGTGAGTTGCCATCAAGGACAACACCAGAGCCATAGCATCAAACCTATGCCATAATGCCAACAATATCCCCCTTTGGACTTGATGGCAACACCAAGATCCTCTTTCATTCTCCCCCTTTGTCATCAAGGGCAAAGGGTTGTGCTCCCCCTGAGTACATGCTGAAATATCTGCCCTGCTGTGCTGACCATGCTCGCCCTGACTGTAGGCAAGATCTGCAAAAGATGATCTGCAAGACGAACCACGACCTATACATCATAAAAGACCTTCTTATCAACAAAAGACTCAATACATACATCCTTCACCCAACCACGTGGGGATCATCCACCCAACCAAGTAGGGAAACATCAGAAAATTACATAAGACAACCAAGTACATTACATCTTCATCCCAGGCATAGTGGGGAAACTAATATAGGCCGTTACATAACCTTGACACCATAGAAGAAATATCACACAAAAAGAGATACACGACATAGAGATGAAATATCTAGAATAAGACTTATGAAAGTCACCAACAACTGATAGTAGCAACAACTGTCAATCACCATTCAGATCAGCAACCAAGATTTCCTTCTGTTCTACCTCTACCTCTGTTCCACCAACAACAGCTGTGAACTAGAACCAAAAGCTTCTAAGATAATGCCAACAATACATTATTAGAAGATTATCTGCTCCCCCTGAACATGTGCCGAATGGTGTCTGTCAAACCCATATCAGACAATTTTCAAACAGACCCTGTTACTTCTGATATCCATCAAGCCTCCATATACGCGACTTTCTCCGCACCAACCGGCGTATGTACGCGGATCCTCCTCATGCAACTCGCGTACACCCATTTTCTGTAAAATTGACAAGATTTAACAGCAAGATGATACATCAACTACTCCCAGCTTTTGTTTGAGATATTCAAAAGTTTCCCTGGGTAGTGGTTTGGTGAGAATATCAGCAACTTGTTCCTTAGAAGGAACATACCCCAATTGACCTTTTGTTCCACACTTGTTACCTGAGAAAGTGATACTGATGATCGGTATGTGCTTTGTCTTTGGAATGCATGACTGGGTTTTTTGAAATGCTGATTGCACTTGTATTATCACATAAGATGGAGATAGGTGGTGTACAAGTGATTTGAAAGTCCTGCAAGGTCTGCATCATCCAAAGGAGTTGAGTGCGGCAAGATGCAGTAGCCACATACTCTGCTTCAGTTGTGGATAAAGCAATCGAACTCTGTTTCTTGCTGAACCAAGATACTAATCTGGAACCCATAAAGAATGCACCACGACTTGTGCTCTTCCTGTCATCCACGCTTCCGGCCCAGTCTGCATCTGTATAAGCATGAAGTGTGAGATTTGTATCTCTAGGATACCATAAGCCATAGTTTTGAGTTCCTTGAGGGTACTTAAAGATTCCCTTCACTGCCTGAAGATGAGTTTCCTTCGGATTTGCCTAAAATCTTCCAATTATTCCCACTGCATGCATGATGTCTGGTCGGGTACCTGTCAAATAAAGTAGACTTCCAAACATAGATCTATAGGTTGGTTGATGTACTATTGTTGATTCATCATTTGCACTAAGACTACATCCTGTAACCATGGGGGTACTTACTGGTTTTGCATCTTCCATGCCATACTTCTTCAGAATCTGCTTGAGGTACTTGGTTTGAGACAAGAAGATACCGCCTTCATTTTGTTGGATTTGCAATCCAAGAAAGTCACTGTTAGTTCTCCAAGCAAAGACATTTCGAATTCTTTCTGCATCACCAAGGCAAAGCTTTGACTCATAGCTTCTTCATTGCTACCAAAGATAATGTCATCTACATACACAACAAGTATTAGCAATTTGTTATTTTCTATTTTGATATAGAGATTGCTATCTGCTGATCCTTTTGAAAAGCCTTTTTGATGAAGATACTTGTCCAAACGATAGTACCAAGCCCTTGGAGCCTGTTTAAGACCATAAAGAGCCTTTTTTAGTCTGCATATAAGATTTGGATCATTCCCAAGGATGAAACCATCTGGTTGCTCAATGTATACTTCTTCTTCTAAGTCCCCATTCAGAAAGGCTGATTTCACGTCCATTTGAAAAACTTTGAACTTTTGAAAACTCAAAAGAGCAAGGAACATTTGGATGGCCTCAAGTCTAGCAACAGGCCAAAAGTTTCTTCAAAGTCTATCCCTTCTTGTTGAGCATACCCTTTACAAACAAGTCTAGCTTTGTTTCTAATAACTTCCCCATTCTCATTCAACATGTTCTTGAAGATCCATTTTGTCCCTATGACATTCTTATCTTTTGGTCTAGGAACCAACTCCCAAGTGTTGTTCTTTTCAATTTTCTCAAGTTCTTCATCCATTGCCTTGACCCAGCATTCATCTTTGCATGCCTCTTTTACATTTTGTGGCTCGGTGGAGGAGAGCAATGCCAAGTAGCTTGAGGCTTCTGCAATTGTTCTTCTAGTTTGTACACCTGCTTCCTTCTGCCCCAAAATATGAGATTCAGGATGATTCTTTTGAACATACCTAGATGGAGTCTTCTCTTCTACCCTTATCTGTTCTTCTGGCTCCTCATGGGTTTCTTCTTCATAGGTTTCTTCTTCACCATTAGTCTAATTTTGAGGGTGGTCTTCATCCTCTTCGATATCTTCATGATTTACTTGTCTAGGGATGTATCCTTTTTCATCAACCACTACATCAATGTTGTCAACAATTCTTCCAAGTCTTTTGTTATAACACTT
>APFE030809315.1:0-19725 GCA_000404065.3 Pinus taeda
TAGTACAAGAGCTAAGAAGGTTGTAGCCTTCTGTAGGTAGAAGCCTGCGTACTGGTAAAGGACTACACCAGTACATTGTAAAAGAAGTTTCTTATTAAAGGAAGATAGAAACAAATTGTAGTAGGTGGTTTTCACCCACATTAGGTTTCCACCTTATATCATGGTGTTCATGTGTGCTATTTATGTGTGATGATCTGTCCTGTTTACTGTTCATATGGTTAATAATGTTTTGATTCATTCATTGAAGATGAACTAAGTAAATCATAAAGGTTATTGGATGTACGCTAGTTGCTTTTAACACAGTCAAGTATATACGTGGATATCCTGAACTGAAGTAGCGTATATGAATCTGAGTATGAAAATGAAAATATTATTGATTTTATAATACTGATTCATCCCGCCCCCTCTCAGTATTATTTCCAAAAATTGGTATCAAAGCAGGTCCTTTGGTAGAAGCTTGATCGCTTGAAGGAGATCCGTAGAACAATGGGAAAGAAAGCGCGTCAAAAGAAGAAGACAGCTCAAGGGAACAATGACTGCCTGCCAGTGAGTGAAAGTAAGTATTTAGATTCTGAATCACCTCAGATTAAAGATGGACAAGCAAATGAAGCATCAGATAAAATCATAGATCAACAAGATCTACCTAGCAAAAGGGAGAGTGACCTCAAGGAAGAATTTATCAATTTAAAAGCCCAGCTGGAATGTGTCTTAAGAGTTCGTCAAATGATGCAAGTGCTGAATGAAGAACAAGAAAAAGACATTCTCAACTTAAGGCAACAAGTGGATGAAGGAAGGAAGTCTGAAGAAATCTTGAAGAAGAAATGCATGGAGAAGGAAGAACAACATCAGGTTGAGGTAAATATCTTGAAAGATAAATTAGAAGAAAAGGATAAACTATTACGATTTCAAGATAGTACTAAGTATTTGGATGATATTCTTAGTAGTCAATGGTCTCCTGCTATCTAAACTGGTCTTGGTTTTCATGAAGGTGAATCTAGTTCACAAAGTAAGACAAGGAACTCTAATGCCAAATATGTCACCCTTTCCATGCTGCAAAGGTTCCATATTTCCAACAAAATCAAAAAGTTAAAAAATGAAAAAAGGGTATGCCCTAAAAGAAAAATCAACGGGCAAAAATAAGAATGAATTGGACAAGAGAAAAATGAAATAAATGAACCCCAACCAAAAGGCCAGGAAAGTGTGCTATCTCAAATTCCACTACTGTTCCATTTTTGAATAAATTCAAATCATACAATCAGTGATTTAGTCACATTTAATGGATGGTCCAACCGCTCAATCTGGGCCAATCCATATTTAAATTTATTGTTGTAGAATATAGAATGAAGGTCTGCCCAAGCAGTTTAAGCTTGGCAGGTCACTAGATAGATAGAGAAATAAAGGGCCCAACTGCTTAATCTGAGCCCTTTGAAGAGATAAGGATAGATTTAGATAGGAGGTAGTCAAAAGAAAAGAGAACAATCAGGGTTTGCTAGTCCAAATGCACCCAAACCAAAGGAAGAAAAAATGCTAGGTGTATTAGGCTGGGTAGGCAGTTTGAGGTTGTAGAAACAAGGTTGTGATCACCTTTTCGTGTCAAGAAGCACTCATCTCATCAGTAACATTGGTACCATGGCAGTTATTTGGTTGCATAACAATGGAAGCATGACTAATTCCCCTTCATTCCCCCATAAATCTTTTATTAACATCCCCTCTGGGACCTTGGGATTTGCCCAATAGTCCCACTTCACTTCATTCTATGAGAAATTCTAAGTCAAACTTTGAGTTTACTTAAGGAAAAGAAGCCACATTTCTTGTGTAAAAATCATCATTCTATACTCCTTTTATTTTCGTACGTCTAAGCTTTCACTTTACAAACTTAGCATTTGTACATACAGTTTCATTATATAAAGTCATATTAACATTTAACCCTATTATATAGCTCCCTAAATCATTTTCCCATCCCTATAATACAAAAAACTATATAAAAACCCCAAAAAATATTAAGTATCCCTACCCCATAGCATTATAGCTATATAATCTAAGTTTGGGAAATACAAAGTCCATTTGGAACTTGTATTAGCCCTTCCGTGTCCAAAATACTCAGGGTTAATTTAACATTTGGTTAAATTAATAACCATGTTGACCCCCCCACACATAAACCTTACCATACTACCCACCACGCTTATATATTTCGGGTTTCGTTTGATATTTGATTAAACGAATAAACCCTAACCCTGGCACTGGACACATAAAACCTATATAAACTAAGTTTCATGCCCCACGTGTATTATAAAACATTTAAATATGTGCGAGCCCTTGTCATTCAAAAACCCCGCAACTTTAAACATCCTGTCTGCCGTCTGATCCAAAGTCCTTAATCCGACGGTGGGTGGTAATATCGCATGCCCCGATCTGCCGAAGATTAGCGTCCAGGGGATTGGCGGTATTGCTGTCATACCCCCACCACGCATCAATCGCTCGGCGTGATTGGAGCCCCCCTTTGTAATACCACCTCGAGCCAAAAGCGGTGTGGGGAAAACCGGAAACCGCCTGCCACTTGCCGCCTGACGTCAGCTCCCACGTCACTGATGATGTTGCATCCACATCGACCCCTCGCTCCCCTGTAGTGCTGCCACATCATCTACTGACGTCACTGCCCTGCCACCGTGTCACTTTCCACCTCACCATCCGCGTCAGTTGCCACATCAATTTCCGTACCCGCTACGCACCAAAATACGTCATGCTGACGTCATCATCTAAATGCGCCAAAAGTGCTGAAATGTCCAAATTTCGTTAAAAAAACACGAAAGTGACCATTTTGTTTTATTTCTATTGGTCAACTAGTGGAGCGCTTTGCATGTCGTTTACCACGAATTTCCGCCAGAACTCAAATTTAATCGACCAAGCGAGTTCTTCCTGCAATTTTGACCCCTCAGCTCAGCATTGTACCTATCAGTCGCCTTTCCACCATTAAAAATAGGTATTTACCCATCTATTCACCTGCATACCCTATTTTTCCGTAGTTTCTCCATTGAAATTGATTGAACATCTACAATTTCACACTAAGTGCGCTCGAGCATCTGAAATTCCACCTGTAAACTCACTTGTTGACCCCTTGTTCAAGATCAACCCGGAAAAATTTCCCTTCTCTGCCAATTCCACCATTAAAATACATTTCGAGGTTGTTCTCGCTGGCAGAGTTTGCAAATTGCCCGTGCATTCACTCCCTTTGTCAAAATCCTCCCCAGAATTTCACTCATTTGGCGTAAAAACATTCCCATTCCCTCTGCAGTATACTCGCAACCTGTGAATCCAAGGGATTTATTCAAAAAACCTGCCTAAAATTCTGCAAATTTGCGTTTTTACCACAAACTATAAACAGTGAAGGCCAGTCCTAGATAAGCTCACTCTACAGCTCCCTGACAAACCCTCAGAGGCAATTTTCACCAGTCTGTTGCTGCACAAATCCTAATTTCAAATACAAACACAGAAAATTTGAAGATGGCCACTCCAGCAGCCTTGAATATCACTCCTCTCAATGCACCTCACAAGGAACTTGAAGCAATGCCTTTGGCTAATAGGGACCACTTAATTAAAGACTTCGTTGGGGACAAAAATCACTTGCAGACTTTCTGCCAGCTGAGGAACAATTTTTTGAACAAGTGTGATATGTATGGAATATGGGAACTAAACTTGCCCATTTACTTCCTCCCTTCTGTGAACATTTTCCCTGAAATAATCCACCTCTGTGCTGAAAACTATGAGCCAAATCAAAGAGCAATCAAGTCTCCATCTAGGAGCATCCTCTTCCATATAACTCCTGATTCAATCAACCAAATGCTAAACTTCAAGCAAAATCAGCTTCTGGTCCCTCTCTCTATGAGATTCCTGCTTGATGAAGGTCCTAAACTCTCAAGCTCAGAAAGAGCCCGAATTGCCAAATTATTCATGAGAGCAGATCGCTAGCCTACAGATCCACCTCCTTTTCTCTATGTAAATTTCAATGAAGTGGGCAAGATATTAGTTGATATGATATCCTATGTGCTGGGTTTTAAAGCAAGTGAGCACATTGATGAAACTATTATGGTCCTGTTGTCTGCATATAGCCCAGGACAACCCCCGCTATCAAGTACAATTATGCCAAATTCATCTCTAATAAGATACATGACCAACTAGTGAAACTGGATAGGGAGGGAGTCTTCAAGTACTCTTCTTACATCTACCATTTATTCATGTATTATCAACCAGACTGCTTCCAATGCCCCATCAAAATATTGGACTCTAAAGGAGAAAAGAGGTCTGTAATTTTCTGGACCTCAGTCTTTCATGAAGTCCACAATTCCCCCTACTCTTACTGTGAAGAGAACTCCTCCTGCTAAGCTATCCTATGACATGCAGAAAATATTGCAGCTTTCAAAGAACTGCAAAATAGGTGACTGGTACTTCTACCAGAATCACATTGTCATTAGGATCTATGGCTGTGAGCTCTGTCCCTACAGGCTGCCAAGATATGTACCAATGAGACTATTTTCCTTGGAGTATTACAGGAAACTCATCAATTCAAATTTAGCTCATTTTCATAGTGCCAAGAAAAATGTTCGCCTGAAATTCAAACACCAACTAGGCCCTTGGTCATGAACAAGAAAAAAGGTTGGCAAGATGCTGATCAAATATTGGGGGAGAAACTCAAGCTAAAGAGGAGTTTTTGGTGGGTCCCTTATGACCCAGATGGCTTTATCAATGCCAAAAAAATAAAATATAGGATGTCAGCCTATGAACATTGTAGAATCCCACAGATTGAACAACTTGCTAATCAAGATGAGTGGGTGAAAGGTACACTAGTTGAAGAATTCACTCAAGAAGAAATAATGGAGCGTAATGTCAAAGATTTGAAAAAAACTCTTGACTTGGATTCTTTTGAGCAGGTAACATTCAAACTGCCACAACAAGTCAGAGAAGGCACATCTACTGCTGCAGCTCAACAAACTGCCCAAGAAAGGTCTACACCAGCAACAAGTACAGTAAAAGGAAAGGAGGTAATGGATGCAGATCAAGAAACAGTGATTGAACAACCTACTACCTCAAAAGAGCAGGGTCAAGGGCAAGCAGACTGAGGCACCACAGATTCCAGCATTACAGACTCCCGTTAACGAGGAAAGAGGTAAGAAGCGGGATAGGGAAGAAACTACACGTGCTAGTGGCTCAACGTAGCAGCCAGAGGCCAAAAGGCAAAGAATTGATCCTCAAGTTGAGGAGGAAATAAGTGAAGAAGTCATAGAGAGTCCGAGGAGGGAGAGAGAAACTAGCCAGCAAACACCTACTAGCTCATTCCAGCAAGAGCAAACAACCTTCCTCAAGGTAGCAAAGCAAACAACCAATTGGGATTAAAGGAACTTTCATGGAAATCAAGGCTCAAAATGAGTTGTTAAGAGTACAGTTTCATGATCAATTCCTCAAAACAACACCCTCCAAACAGCAGATATTAATGGCAGCTTATGACTTTAAGGAGGAAAAGATGATTCTGAGTCATTTTAAGCCGAAGATACCACAGCCACAGATAGCTACAGACTATATAAAGACCAACTTAGAGATCCTCTCCAAGGACATACACCTGATGGACCAAATAGAGCTTCATAAGAAAACAGGTGAAATGGTCTATGCCACTCTAGCAGACAAGGCTATGCTGGCCCATCAACTGAAGGAACCATTGAAAAATAGAAACACTCAGTTGGATTTGGAGAGAATGTCTTCCTCGGCCAAAGATAACAGAATAAATAAATTAGAGGAAATCATTGTGGAACTAGGACATGACCCTAAGAAGGGTGCTAAAGGCATCCAGGCTCTCATAAAGAAAAAAGAGGAAGATATGGCTGCACTCAAAAAACAATTGAGGTTGCCTGCAACTATGCACCCTCAAACCGTAGAACTTGTGCAAGAGAAAGAAGGTGAAGATACAATGGATCTACTGATGAGGATGAATCAAAGAATAATTCAAATGGAGGAAGAGTTGGAGAGAGAATTGCAAGACAAACAGGGACAGTCGACCTCCCAGCCACCTCAAACAGCTCCAACTGTTGTCACTGTTCCTCCCACACAAGCACCAACACTCCCTCCTGTCATTTCAGCATCCACAACAACTACATCAACTACAGATGCTACAGCAGCAGCAGCAACAACAGCACCAGAATCTAGCATGAATATGGAAGAAATGATGAAAGTAGTCAAAGAGCTAGAAGTTCAGGTGACAGAGGTGAAAGAGGCCAAAGAAAAGTTGGCCAAGCTGGAGGCAAACTATGACAATTCAAAGATGACAGTGGCTGAGAAGCAAAGAGAAATAAAAGCCTTGGAGAATGAAATAAAGGCCTTAGAGAAGGAGCTTACTTTAGACAAAACTTTAGCTGAAATCAAGAAGATTTTGTGGGCCAAAATTGGCCAGTCAATCACTGACCAATGGCAATCGATTCAGGCCATACATGAACAAATAGAATTGATAGTCCTAGCTCAATTTGAAACTCAAAGGGCTAGAGTAGCATTGGGAAATATGCCTGAGTAGGCCAATAAAATGATTCACTTCCTGAACACTCATACCAAAGAGGAGTTGGCAGCATTAGACATCAGTAGCAGGACAGATACTATTCTGATAGAACAAATGGTGTTGACCCTTAGAAATTTTGTGCAGACTCTAGAAAGAAAGTGCCAGGAAATGTAGGCCGAAATAAATGGCTTCAAGCTAAAAATGGCAGCATTGCAGAGCAGAGGATTACCCAGCCTATTGACTAGCACTGGAAGACTACTTTCCTGTGAACAGTATATTACCAGAATGAATAACTATGTTTCCAATCAGATTACAGCATCCTCAAGTACCTTAGAAGAAACAAGGCCTCCCTCTGGACAGAGTCTTTATGACAAATTAGAAAACCTATTTTACATTGAACATGAGATAAATCATCTTTTTGAGGTTCCACCCAATTTCTATAGATACACTGAAGCTGATGAAACACGGATTAAAATACAAAGACATCAGATGCCTACAGAGTATTGGTGGCAGGCAATGTTGGAGATTTTACCAAGGTAATTTTGGTCCTTTTCCCTCTTTTGATCAGCTACAAATTTTTGGTCAGCTACAGGTCAGCAAATTTGGATACATGGGACACCTGTCAAACAGTAAAAACAACAGAAGGAAAGGGTCAAATTATGACTGCAACTCATTAATAAAAGACCAAGTATGGACAGCAAGACAGCAAATGGAGGACCCACAGATTAAAGCCGCAACTCTTGCCATCTCATTCAGTCCAGAAAATCAAATATCTCTGAAAAATTGGACAGCTATGCACACCAACAATTACTGCAACATTTATTTCCCTCATTTACTTCTTTTAAAGAGTTGGTAAAGAAAGTAATTGCATGAAGACTTAAATGCAAGATATTTTATATCTCAATTTTTTATAAATAGCTCCCCATAGAATGTATTAGGGGTTGGTGATTTTCTTTCTGGATTGCGTTGTAAACTATCAGACTGTTTTAATACAAAAGCTGTTGAAGTTCATTGTTGATGATCGTCTGGATGTGGATTTGATGCTCTCAGACTTGCTACAGAATTCCTGTGTCATTCTATGGATCAATAAGTTATTCTAAACTATGTTTTATGTTTTTTCTGTTTACAAATTTCACATACGTTCCATAATCTTGGTAACAGATAAGAAGAATAGCCCAGGATTTGTTTAAATACACCTTGTGTTCAATCTCTATTATTTATCATGTTTTCTTCAGAATTAGTCATAAATATGAATTCTTAACTGCTTATGTTTGCACTAATTCCTTCATTTGAATACTGTTTAGGAATTCTTAATTGCTCCTAGATAATATTCATACACGTTCCCTCTGCCAGCATAATGAAAGATTCTTAATTGCCTTTCATTCCATGAATTCATTCCATCATTTCTAGATTTGAAAATCGTTCCTAGATTTCCTATCCTGCATTGTAGGATTACCATTTCCCCATGAAACACTTCCAGTAGTACACCATCATTGACTTCATTGCCCAATGAAATAGACCGTTTTAGACTTACAGGCCAGCTCTGCTTAAAATAACCATCCAACAAACTTAAATCAAAACCCTGTGCATCATAACTAGCCTAAAATACTCCAAAACAAAGCTAAATTACAAAGAGAGAGCCCTCTTTGGTTGCAGGTAGGCTAGGACCTGCAGTTAAAAGATTGGTTAGTGGTTACCTCGGCCGTATTCCCTTCAGGAGGCAGGGAACAACCTGAGTGATAACACATAGCACAAGAACACTTTCATAGTCCATGACTTAACCATGTCTACCTTCAAGCTATTAGGTTTACACCTAAGGAACTTGGCTCTGATACCAATTGATGAAAAAATTTACTAAACTTGGAGGGAAGGGATGAATCAATTTAGTACATTCGTGGACATTAAACTTTTTTTTTTTACTAATTAACTGAAAAATTAAATGAGAAACTTAACACATAATGACCAACATATTGAATATGTGAACAACAAGTAATAAATCATTCAAAATATAACATAAGCACATAACATCAACACATATGGATACCATATATAAGTGGAAATCCATAAAGAGAGAAAAACCATGATTTGTCATCCCTGTTATGCAAAGGAAAGCTTCTTCTCCCTTATTATATCTAATTTTATGTAGGTTCAAACCTACAGGAGGCTGCTACCTCAACTTTTCTCCATGATACAACATGAAATGAAGCTCCAACTCCCATAAGTTTTTTGCAGGATACAACCCATAGGAGGCTCCTATCTCAATAGGCTACAACATGTTCTATATATAGCTTCAACTTGAAAGGAGACTAGAATCCCCTTATACATACAAGAAAGGACATTATGGTTTACCTAGTCATCAATTTTAATATATCTATATTTATCTTTGCCTCTTCTCCCCTTCGAATTTTCTTCACATCAACTTCATATTTTCTAGATAACTCATGAATAATTAACTCTCACATGCTCTCTAACTCTATAACCTCATCTACCGTGTAAAATAACATTTTTTCACAAAGATAGTTTGTTGGTTGTTTTCTTGTATTCCACATAAGAATATGAAGTGAACAGACTTGAACCTTTTCCTTCCAGTAATTCATTTCCAAACTCTTCATACTTTGAATAATAAAACACAATTAAGAGCCCAAATATTATTTTCAGCCACCTTTAATGATTAGATGCACCAATACAATACCAACACCATGCAAGTAAATAATACATTAAAACATTCACTCTCCCATGTAAACAATATTAAAGTAACATATGAGAGAAACTCATCACTCTCCAACATCATATTTCTATTCCACAACCTCTTGCATCAAAAACTATTCACACCATTGCCTCAACAACCTTAAGTCTTGCATTGTCTATCATGGAGTATTTCCTTTTCCTTTTCCTTGAATCACAAAAATTAACATGCTTTTTTCTTACCTTTCATATATGCAATAACATCTCTCCAGTTGATCTCTACAACATTTCTGCAAACATTTCACATAGAACCAATTATAATGCATCAAATAAAGCATTTTCCATTTTACTTTGATGCTCCTTTTCCATCACCCTCTCTCTTATTCCTTCATATCAAACATGCCTTGCTGCTTATTTTCCATCATATATTTTCTACTCATTTGGTGCTTCTTTACCTTACTGCTACTCTTTTCCCATCAATGGCAATAATTCCATCACTCTATTGCTTAATGGCTATTGAGAGTCCCAAGTTTGTGTTGTCTATGGCATGTTACATCAGTGAATCTAATGTATTCTACTTGGGTTTGGTTAAGAGAATAGTATGATGCTATGGTAATTAAAGTTATGTATTAATGTTAGCCATATCTTGGTTTGTTTCGATGATTTTTAGTGGATTGGATGACAACATCATTTGTTATGTTATGACTATGCAATACTAAGAAGAAGCTTAGAACTACATTGAGGGATTCAATCTAGTGAATTATTAGTTTTCTAAGAAGCACTAGGCTTTAAAGGAATATTCAGAAATGTCGCTCAAATTATCCTCATTTATAAGATAGTGCACTATAGGAATATAGACATGTATCCGAGGCCACATGAGACTTTAGCAACAATTTGTTTCTAGTTTGGATACATTGTAGGCTGGGTAGATCTTTCCATAAATTTGGGAATCAAAGTTCTTAGCCACTTGGATTTACATGGAGTTACTAGATTAAAATTGATTGAGATATGTATTGGAAAAGGGAAGCAAAAATCATATATAAGGTGGGGCCCATTTTTTGAGCCTGTTGTACTGGCTACAACCACCCTCCAATTTTTTGCCTAGGCTTTGATTTTGGAGCTTTCCTTCATGTCCACAGGAGCTTATCTTACACTGATCCAAGTATTCATGCTTCAACTAAGACTTATATTTTTCATTTTTAATTGTGTTTCCACACTTACTTTATCTATATAACTCACAAGATGACCTCATGAGTTGGTCACACAGTTGTTCTAGGCTTGCCTCTAGAAACTGCACAATTCTTGAAGGTAATTAACCTTGATGATTGGAATTACGTAGTACAGATTGGAAGTCAACCTTGAGCTAAGAAATTGCACAATCATGGAACGTAGCCCAACAATGAGCCTAGAAGCTACATAATCCTCACTAAGCTCAAACAGTATGTAGAGCATTGAGCCAGAAATTTTCTTAGTTCCTTGGAATAACACAATATTTCTTAGTGTTGTGCATGCCATGTTTCCTTGGAAAAGCAAGAAAAATAAAGGGAAAAACTAATCCCTAGGAAGTAGCGATATATTATTAGTTTCATGAAGGCAATACATTGCTATTTTTAGAAGTTTGCATCAAGTAACATTTTTCCTTCATTTTAGGTATGCGCAGCATGAACCATCATTTGCTCAATTCTAGTTAATCAATGCCTCTAGAGATCATCTGCACATTCAATCCTAGAGCTCTAGAATTCCTAATGAGGTCAAGGAACCTTTGGTCGATTTGTCGTCGCTTTGTTGGGTGATTTTATCTTTTATCATTTTTTGTAACCTTTTCTATCCATTTTTGTCGTTTCGCTTTTTTGAGTGTTGTTTTACTTATTTCTCTTCATAGTTGATGGATTTTCAACTTGTTTTAACTTGTAAAAGTGTTTTAAGTTATAATTTTACTTTCAGAAGTGTCGCATCAGTTTTTTTTGTTTTTCCACTTATAATCGTCATTGCGGCGACTCCCCTCACATACTTGATTTTCATTTTGTTTTATCAATTTCTGCACTTGATCCACATTGATTCATTCACACTTAGTTAGTTTTCCATTCAATCTCACATCATTGCTCACTTCTGGTCACTTTTCATACATCCATCGGGCAGATCAACACTTTCCTTAGCCAGATCTTGTCTTGCCTCGCTGGGAACTATGCAATCCAAAGGCTCACACCATAAGCTTGGCCTCTGGAATTCTTTAGTGCACAGTACAGGATTTCCCTCGGGCAACCTATGACCTTGGCCACTAATACTAAATAATTCACAGTCTCTCCCAATATTTGCCTTGGATAGGACTCAATATTGCACAGTGTCAAGCCTCAGGCTTCATCCTTGGCTTTTGGGATTGTGCAATGCCAAGTTCCCACAACCATCCAATCTCCCTTATTGATAAAAACCACATAATCCTTCTCTCGAGTTTTCTTGTTTGTTGCTTGATAATTATTTGAAGGTACAATTTAGAAGCTAATTTTTTCTTTCCATGAGTGTCCTTTTGTCACACAGGTATCACACTAGTGAAGAAATGTCTCCCAACAATCATTGTTAGCATGGCACCAAAGAGAGTTTCTTCAAAAGAGAACACATAAAGTAGTACTGGGGAGGCAGTTGAGAAAACACAAGTAGACTTTCCAGTATGTGTAGAAACTCAACCTTTTATAGAAAATGAGTTGACACTAGCATGGAAGCAAGTTAATGAAGCTCTTCTGGTAGAGATCCTTGAGGAAAATCTAGAGGACAAATCCAGAAGCAGCACCAGTAGAAAGAAAGAATCTCATACAGAATAAGGCAAAGGGAAAGGTTGTTGATAGTCTAGGGGGAGAACAAAGTTGAAAGATGAAAGTGGATCAAATTCTTATGAAAGAAGCTTTAGTAGTAGAAGTGAAGAGGAAGGAGAGGATATAAAGAGTAGAGAAAAATAAGAGAGAAACATAGAGCTCACAGGAAGAAGAATTGAGATTGAAGAAAGAAGAGCAAGAACGAAAGAGAGAACGAGAGATGAAGAGGAAAGAACAAAAAGAGAAGAAGAAGTAGGAAGAAGAATAAATGGGGGACACCATAACTGAAGAAACATTTCCATTACAATTTGAAGAGAAATAATAGAACCAACCAACAACAGAGGAGGCGGGTGAACAAGTGCAGGATCAGGAACTTTCTCAATAGATTGAAGACTTACTTGAATTTTTATATATGGAGTTGGAATTGGAGCCACAAAATAGGGATTTTCTCGTGATGCCTAGTACACCATAGGTCTGAGTGAAGAGCGAGATGTTTTCCCTCTTGATGATGATCGAGTAATGGATGTGTACAATATGTCATATAATGAACTTTAGAAGAGGACTTTACAAGAACAAAGAAAACATTTTCTAGATCATCGTGCATCACTTGCATCCATTAAAGAAAGGGTAATAGTGGCAGACACCAAAACAAGTCCAAAAGTTAGAAAATGATATATTACAGAGAAATGGAACACATAAAATATTGCATAGATAAAAACACAGAAAATGCATAAAGCAAGAGAGACACATATATTGGGCTATGTCCACGGAGAAACATTTTGTCCTTCCTTTTATATTATCCAACAAAATGAAGAGATACAACCTACAAAAAATCCACTGTAATTCCCTCTTCACTCTAACATAATCTCCTCTCTCTTTCTCGCTTAGAAGAGACATACACATAGACACAATACAGTTCCCTCATATATAGCGAGGGAATTCTTTCTAGGGAAAAATACCCTAAATTAAACATAACTTCTACCATCATATCTTTGCCTAATGAACAACCTAGATTGACTACGAAACTACAACATTTTACAAGGAAATTTTACATCTATTTTTAGCTTTGAGGGCATTGCGCCCCAAACCCCTGCAAAGGGGGGGCTCATAAAAATAACCATCGCCCCCCTGGCGGCGGAAATATGGGCAATGTTGCTGCCTCACTATGAACTGGGGTCCACTGTGGTGATACCTTTGAGTAGCAAAGATAATTAGGCTCTACACCCAATAATCACCCACTTGGATATTAAATATAGCAACTCCATCGCTGCTTCATTTACTAGAAAATGACTACACTGTGGACCTTGTTGTTTATCATCTTCATCATCATACATGAAGACCAATCGAAACCAAGAAGAATCTTAGTTCCTGCCTGGTTACAACTTTTTTTAACATATCTGCAGGATTCTGGGTAGTTTGTATCTTTTCCAGCATCAAGTGTTCATCTTCCAACACCAGTCGTATGAAATGGTACTTGAGATGTATATGTCTAGTCTTGGAATGAAATATTGACTTCTTTTTAAGATGAATGTCATCCAGGTGGATATTGGTGGCCACCCACCTATTCCACTTGGACCTCCACCATTGGTTCTTTTAGTTTTTTTAGTTTCCTTAATTGTAGCACAATTTACTATTTTTGGAAGCTTTTTAGGTCCTAAACTTCCAGAGCCATTTTGAGGCCCTAAACGACTTTTTTTGGGAAAATCACTAGAAGAAATTTTGATTTTTATGATTTTTCAATTTAGTTATCATTGCTAGTAGTTTTTTTCCACGGATAGGTCTTTCGAAGGAGGTATTGTATGTGTCAAACGAAGATCGTATGTGAAAGTTATGAGCCCAGGAAGTTGATGTACCAATTTACACCAACGAGACCCATAATATGGTGTTTCATATCCTAGGTTAGGTTTTTGGATGTTTTGGGGTTTTCCATTATTTGTTAATAATAAATATCCCTTCAAGCCTCATGTTGGCATTATGATATAGGTCTTGTCCTTGATGGCAACTCACTCAATTGAAAGATCATGGTGTAGCATGTCAACTTGAAGAAAGAGAGGTATATAGATCAGACTACAAAGAATGAATAAAGAGAGGTATACGCGGGTTCACATTGACCAAGTTGCGCATACATGTAGGTTAAATGAACACAAGTGGCATATATGTACACACGCACTTTCATAGAAGGAAAAGCGTGTATATGTTGGAAAACTAAGTTCTTGGTTTGAGGTATTTGGTCCAAGGTATTTTGATCCATGGTATTGGTCCAAGGTATTTGGTCCAAGCTATTGACCCTACGTATTTGGTCCAAGGTATTGGTCCTAAGTGGTTTTGATCCATGGTATTGAAAAGGCCTAAAACTATATGAGGAGAAGATCATTAGGCCAAGGGGTGCAAGTATCGAATATCTGATGAAGTGTGAGATCTAGTATGCAAGTTATTAGCTTATGGTGCTTTGTTGGATTTGAACCAAGGATGAACCTTAGTGGTTGATGAGGGATAATATCTAATGATGGATAGGGATCTTAAGGCTTAAAATTAATTATCATTATATGGTTTGATCATGTATAGTCTAGATATGAATACTAATACATGTTTTATTTTGTAAATGTTATGATCTGGGTATAACTCAAGTCTGGAATAGTTGCAAAATTATGAATTAATATTTACATATGTGTACATTGGTTGGCTTTGATAAAATTGTGTGTACATGGTGGTTCGACACATGGAAGTAGTGTATAACATATGAAGTATGTTTCAGTTTCTTTCGTTTGCTGTTGCAGAGTTCTGGGTTTTGCTTTGGGTTTTGGTGATTATATTCCGGTGACAGTGTTCTGAATGATCAGATTCAAGTTGTGATGATTGAGTTTCAGTGATTGGTTGATGCAGATGTAATTGATGATTGTATTGTAGTTATGATGTTGTTGATGGGTCCAGTATGAAAATTGAATGAAACGTGACCTTCCAATTGTGGTGTTGTGTTCCAGGAGTATCTAGCCTGAAAATTCATGAAACGTGGTCCCTGCTAGAAGAGTGAAGTTTTCTATAGGCTGGAACCTACGTAGTAGTAAGCATGTTGGCTAGTACAAGAGCTAGGGGGTTGTAGCTCCCTTCCAGTAGTAGCTGGAGAACGAGAGAAGGTTGTAGTCTTCTGTAGGTGGGTGCCTGTGTACTGGTATGAGTCTACACCAGCACAAGATTGTAAACAAATTTTCTTATTATTAAAAGAAGATAGAGACCACAACAATAGGTGGTTTTTACCGACATTGGGTTTCCACCATATATCTTGGTGTTCATGTGTGTTTCTTATGTATGATGCTTTATTATACTTTTACTGCACTATCTAATAAATCTCTGATATACTCGTTAAATTTCAATACATGATAAACTATCTAAATCAAAAGTTCTCTGCATATACGCTTGTTGATTTAAGTATAGTCTCGTGCACACACTAGTTCACTTAGCTCAAGTAGAATATATAAATATGTTTGGGAAATTAAATTATTGATCTGATAATACTAATTCATCCCCCTCTCAATATTATTTCCAACAATTGGTATCAGAGCAGGTCCTTTAGAAGAAGCTTGATCACTTGAAGGGAGATCCATCATCATGAGTAATCAAGAAAGCATGGGATTCATCAAAACACCAATATTTGATGGGAGCAACTTTGTTTATTAGAAAATAAGAACCACAACCTATCTACAATCACTTGGAAGGGATGTATAGGAAATTGTGGAAGGAGGATATACATTTCCAATAGAAAGTCCTATAGATGCGACAGGTAAGAAGAAATTTGAAACCAATGCCAGAGCTATCAATACCTTATTGGGAAGTCTGTCACAATCAGAGTTTTTCAAATTCATGTAGCTCAAATCAACCAAAGAAATATGGGACAAAATCGTTCTGAGCTACAAAGGAGACTCTCAGGTAAAACGTGCTAAACTTCAAACTCTCAGAATTCAGTATGAAACTCTTAAGATGCACAATGATGAAAGTATAGCTAGTTACTTCTTACGTATACATGAAGTTATTAATTGTATGAATATTCTGCGTGAAGATATAAAGGAAGTTACCTTAGTTGAGAGAGTTTTGAGATCCTTGTCTGCTAAATTTGAATCAAAAGTGTCTGCCATAGAAGAAAAATAGGATCTGCAGACTATCATGATGACACATGTTCACAGAATATTAACTGCCTTTGAGATGAGAAAAGGAGGTCCATTGGATATGAGAAAAGCCACATTTAAAGCTTCAACAGAAGGAAAGGAAGAACATAATGAATTAGGACATATTCTAGAAGAAGAATATGAGGTAAACTTTGTCAAGAAGCTTCAAAGATGTTTCGGAAGATATAGAGGTAAGCAACCCTTCAAATGCTTTGCCTGTGGCAGAGTCAGTGCTTATGCTAGGAAATGTCCTCATAAAGATAAATATGAAAAAGGGGAGTGTGAAAAATGGAATAGAAAACAAGTTGTAATGAAAAGAAGTTACTATACTCATGAAGATAGAGATGGTTTATCAAATAGTGATGAAGATGAAAATAGTAATGACTATAGACTTCTAATGGCTTATGATGATGATAATTTTTGGGATGCTTTAGAAGAAGAAGACCTTCATGAAGAAATTTCTAAACTCAAAATATGTTTACAAGAAAATAATATGATTATAGAAAAACACAATGAAAAACTAGAATGTGAAATTGTGGGTATAAGAAAGGATCTTGAGAAAATGAAATCTCTCATCTTAGATTTGCTAAAGGATCAGAAATCTTAGATGAAATTATCAAGTATAGTGTTCTCCTTTGATAAAGATAGGTCTTTGATATACTAAAGAAGCATCTCAATCACATAAGCTATCAACCTCCACTAAAAGCTATCTTGATGTAGCAAAGACCAGTGAACAGTATGACATTCGTCAGCAAAGGCATAAAGCAGATCACTAGGTAAATCAGACTCAATTTATTCCAAGGATGAATAGAAGCCACAACCAATGTCAGGTAAATCATACTCATTTTGCTCCAAATATGAATATCAATAGAAACTACAATCACCAAGTCAATAGATTCCATAGTCGCAGGAACTTCTTTAATGGGAAATGTTTTTCATGTCATAATTTTGGAAACAAAGCTACTCAATGTGTTTCTTACAAAACCATCATGACTAGAGAAGCACAAAATCAAAGTAATGTAATAGGGATCAAGAAAAGTTCCTATAATAACTTCTCTCTTCTTGAAAATGAAATAGAATGCTCAATCTGTAACAACTTTGGTCATGAAGAATCTGAATTCGGGAGCAAATTTTGGCAATCATCTTAAAAGGAGAAAAATCCATTAAATCCCATGATATGGAGAAGGAAATAATCTCAAACAAAAAGATGTGGTATAGCCTTTTATGCAGAAGGACAAGAAAATTAGTGGTACATTGACAGTGGATGCTCAAAACAGATGACAGGTGACAAAGAAAAACTTCACTCATATAATTCCTTAGAAAAGGAAAGAAATGTCTCATTTGGAAATGGCACTTCTGCTATCATAAAAGGTAAAGGATCCATTTTCTTGAAAGGAGAAGTTAAGTTTGGAAATGTTATGTATGTAGATGGTTTAAATCATAACCTGTTGAATGTCATTCAAATGTGTGATCAAGGAAATGAAGTGGTGTTTCGATCAAACAAATGTGTTGTTCGTGAACTTGATATAGGGGAGACCGTGATCAAAGGTATAAGAACTCCATAAAACTTATACATACTCAAGGGAGGATAACAACAGTATTATCTAAGAAAAACTGATGAGAACTGGATGTGGCATAGAAGATTGGGACATCTAAGCTTTTCTCAAATAAGAAAGCATGCAGATTCAGGCTTGTTCGTGATCTTCTAGATATCAAAATCCCTAAAAATATAATATGCAAACCATGTCACTTTAGTAAGAAAACCAAAGCTCACTTCATCGAAAAAGAAGGGTCGGCTAGTAAGCCTCTTGAACTTCTTCATACTGATTTATGTGGACCATCAACGAAAAGGTCACCTCGTGGAGAAGAATACTTTATTTTGTTCATTGATGATTTTTCCAGAATGTGTTGGATAAGTCTGCTAAAGCATAAATATGAAGCATTCGAAAAGTTCCAAGCCTTCAAAGATTTGGTTGAAAATAAATTAGATCGAACAATCAAATGCCTCAGATCTGATCGAGGAGGGGAATTTACCTCGAATGAATTCTTTGACTTTTGTGAATAACGTGGAATAAAAATGCAATACTCCACCACAAGGGATCCTCAGCAAAATGGTGTGGTAGAAAGAACAAATATAATTGTTCAACAAATGGCTCTAGCTATGCTAGATGAATCTGGAATTCCTGCAACCTTCTAGGGTAAAGTTGAATTCACCGCCGTAACTATTCTCAACCAAGCAAATGTTCAGGTAAATAGCACTCAAACTCCACATGAACTTTGGTATGGTAAGACTCCTACTGTAAAATACTTTAACGTTTTTGGAAGCAAATGTTATATCAAAAGCACTAATGAAAAATTTGGTAAGTTTGAGCCCAAAGTAGATGAAGGTATTCTTCTTGGTTACTCTTCCTAAAGTAAAGGGTATAAATGTTATAATAAAAGACTTGGGAAAATTGTTGAAAGTATTGATGTTGTAGTTGATGAAGCATGCAAAAATACAAAACAAACAAAAATGAAATAATATGACAATGAAGAAGATGGGGAGTATTTTCCCACATCAAATCACGATGATATTGAAGAAGAAACCAATGAAGCACCAGAAGAAGAGATAATAGTAGAAGAAAAGAATCCATCCGGGTATGTTCAGAAAAATCATCTAGAAACTCAAATTTTAGGGGAGAAAGAGACAAGTGTACAGACAAGAAGAACTGTTACAGAAACCTCAAGCTATCTGGCATTACTATCCACCACCAAACCTCAAAATGTAACTGAAGTACGCAAAGATGAATCTTGGGAATTAGTTCCTAGAACTCATGATAAAAATATTATAGGAACTAAATGGATATTCAAAAACAAGATGAATGAAAAAGGAGAAGTCATTAGAAACAAGGCCAGACTTGTTTGTAATGGGTATGCTCAATAGAAAGGTATAGATTTTGAAGAAACTTTTGCACCTGTTGCTAGACTTGAAGCCATAAGGATGTTTCTTGGTCTTTAGAGCTTTCAGAAATTCAAAGTATACCAAATGGATGTAAAATATGCTTTCCTTAATGGAGATTTAGAAGAATAAGTTTATATTGAACAACCAGAAGGATTTATTCTTGGAAATGTTGTAAAACCTATATGCAGATTCAAAAAGGCTCTCTTTGGTCTGAAACAGGCTCCAAGGGCCTAGTATTATTGTCTTGATAGCTATCTACACCAAAAAAGTTTTCAAAAGGTTCAACAGATAACAATCTATATACAAAGATTGACACTGATAAATTGCTAATTATTGTTGTTTATGTTGATGATATCATTTTTGGTAGCAATGAAGAATCCATGAGTCAGAATTTTGCTTCGGTAATGCAGCAAGAATTTGAAATGTCCTTGCTTGTTGAGCTTACCTATTTTCTTGGTCTACAAGTTCAACAAAATAAAGATGGTATTTTTCTTTCACAAACCAAATATCTCAAACAGATCTTGAAAAGGTACGGCATGGAAGATTCTAAACCTGTATGTACCCCAATGGTAATAGGATGCAATCTCAGCTCAAGTG
>APFE030809329.1:0-19694 GCA_000404065.3 Pinus taeda
ATGACTTCCACTATCTCTTTTTCAGTGACAAGCGAAGGGATGTTTGACAAAAATTCAGTAGCCAGATCATCATCAGAAGAACCATCCTCCTGAAACAGTTGCTGAAAATGAGATGTGGCGGCCTATTTTAAAAGAGGTTGTCCTTTGATGACTACTCCCTCCCTAGTGGATATTTCCAAGATGTGATTCCGAGAGAGACGAGCTCTGCATTGTCTGTGAAAGAATGATGTGTTTCTATCTCCAACTTGCAGCCAAAGGCTGCGAGACTTGAGGCGCCAATACTCCTCTTCCTGGCGAACAGAGAGAAAAGAGTTGAACTTGGTGTTCTGTTCGATGAGCAGCTGAGCTTTGGTGGTTTCAGTTTCTTCCATGCCTAGTTGAATCTCAGTTAAAGCCTGCACAATCTTTTGTCTATTACTCGTTGGAGTGGAGAGGGGTTTTTTTTTGCTCAGGTTTTTAAGGCATATTTAGTGTACTTAAGTTTCTGCTCCCACACAAAGCTGGGGGATCCTTCAATTGGTTGCAACCAAGCTTGAGCCATTATGTCAAAGCCCTCTCTCGCTACCCAAAGACGACTGAATCTAAAGGGAATAGGGCCTAAGTATTTCTCTTTTTGTAGCAGTAGCGAGATGGGGCTATGGTCAGATGTTATCTTGGGCAGAATTTTTGAAGAGATTAAATGCTTCCCCTCCATCAAAGAACTTTTAACTAGAAACCAGTCTAGACGAGCAGTAATGTTGGCATTACCAACTCTATTGTTGGTCTAGGTATAACAAACTTTCTTAGGTTTGAGGTCAAGGAGGTCCCAAGCAAGAATCAGAGACCTCACCGAGACATAGAAGGGATCTTTACCCTAAACTACATATTTTTTCTCTTTCAGATCTAAATTGATGTTAAGATCCCCCACCAGTATGATGTTTGGGGGAGTATAGATTTCTAGGAAGTCTGAGAGAGAATTCCAACAATCCTTTTCCAGGAAATTAACTGGGACATAAAGATTGAAGAGAGCCAAAGAAATCTTACTTGGAAGATTTTGAAGTCCTATGTATATCCAGTGTTGGGCTGCAAAGGAGTTTTTCAACTGAAACATATCCTCTGACCATAAGGTTGCAAGACCCCCTGAAGTACCTCAGGCACTGACTGCTTTTCTTGAGTTCTTATTCCACTTGATTCAACTTAAGGATACAATAGCATCCTCTTCTATCTTTGTCTCTTGGAGCAGGAGGATATATGAGGGTTCCATTCTTGATAGATCTTTTATTGCTTTAGCTTTCAATGGGTTCCCCAAACCGCTACAATTCCAAGAGACAATCTGCATTATTTACCAGGGAAGGAAGGAGTAGGCCCTCCCTTTGTGGGTTAAGCCCTTGTGTTTCTGCCTAATGACATTTCGATTGTGGATTGACTGCCCTGCATCTTTAATCTCTCCGCCTCTTCTTCTTTGATCTCCTTACGAGACTTCCTTCCTGCCTTTTTGGTGGATCGCTCAAAAGAGTCTTCTTCAGAAGAACCAAGGCTGTATATCAGCTTTTTCTTTTTTATCATTTCTGCATAAGAGAGTGGGGATATGGCACTTGCTTGAGAGCCATGGGTTTCCTACCAGGATGTGTCTACACAAGGGATTTATGAAGTGGCTACTCCAGTTTATTCCCGAGATCCTGAGTTTATTTCTGTGCCTACTATCTGTTCAATATACTGCTACACCTCTCCCTCTTCAAGTTCTGGTTGGTTTTGATATTCTAGAGGGTTTAGAACAGCAAAAGGATTTGTTGAAGTGGTGGCATTTGCTGTGGCTTGAACTTCAGGTATTCTCTTCCCAGAAGAGGGTCCTCCGGTCTCTGCATTCCCTCCTTTCCCTTTCGCTCTATTGGTGTGTTTGGATGTGCCTGCTTTTCGGGCTTGTGTTCGCTGTTCGCCCTTCTCTTTTTCAGATTCTTCCTTAATTTTCTTCTAGCAGTTTTGAGCGAAATGGCCATAGCCATGATAGTGTCGGCACTTGAAGGGGAGTTGTTCATAATCAAGTTCTTATATGTGAGACCAGCCAGCTATGGTTAGCTTGATCACCTCGGGTAACCCTATCTCCAAGTCGACTTCAACACATATTCTGGCACATGAATATTATTCTCTCCTTTCAGCCGTATCAATGTATTTGTCTAGTTTGTTCCTAATGGTTTCCATAGATTTCGAGTTCCAGCAATGAAGAGGGAGGTGGGTTAACCTAACCTAGATAGGAACAGCTGAAGGAATCTGCTGGGTAGGATAAAAGTCCAATGTCCATTTATTCAGATAGAGCCATTGGGGGCCCATGAAATATGGACTGTTTCAAAAAATAAGGTCTCGGTCTTTTTTTTAATCCAAAACAAAAACATAATAGCCTCTGCCTACTAGATGATTTCAGATTCATTCAGAGACAAGGGGCATCCAATTTCACTAGACCCATCCATCAATAGCTATGGGAGAGGGCCAGAGGCCCGTAAATTAACCAATGAGCCCGCGTTCTACTAGGTTCAACACAGTTCGACACGGGCATTTTGCAAGCATTTCAATAGAGGGGATGGATTCAGATTTATTTACAAACTTCTGTTGATTCCGGTTTGCTTTCCTCTTGCCGTAGGAGGCTACCAGACATTTGAAGGCATCGATATCAGGAGGGAGGGGAGGACGAGGGCCTCTCTCTGGCATCCATGTGGGCAGAACTCGAATTTTTACGAGTTGGATCGTTTTAGGGTTTACCAACCAACTCTACCCGACATGGGCGTTTTGCAAGCAATTCGATAGAGGGGATGGATTCGACTTTATTTACAAACTTCTGTTGATTCAGGTTTGCTTTCCTCTTGGTGCAGGAGGCTACTAGACATTTGAAGGCATCGATCTCAGGAGGGAGGGGAGGACGAGGGCCCCCCTCCGGCATCCATGCGGGAAGAACTCAAATCTTTACGAGTTGGATGGTTTTAGGAGTTTTTTAGCTGAAACATATCCTCTGACCGTAAGGTTGAAAGACCCCCTGAAGTACCTTGGGAACTAACCACTTTTCTTGAGTTCTTATTCCACTTGATTCCACTTAAGGATAGAAGAGCATCCTCTTCTATCTTTGTCTCTTGGATCAGGAGGATATATGAGGGTTCCATTCTTGATAGATATTTTACTGCTTCAGCTTTCAATGGGTTCCCCAAACCCCTACAATTCCAAGAGATAATCTGCATTATTTACGAGGGAAGGAAGGAGTAGGCCCTCCCTTTGTGGGTCGAGCCCTTGTATTTCTGCCTAATGACATTTCGATTGTGGATTGACTTCCCTGCATCTTTAATCTCTCCACCTCTCCTTCTCTGATCTCCTTACGAGACTTCCTTCCCACCTTTTTGGTGGATCGCTCAAAAGAGTCTCCTTCAGAAGAACCAAGGATGTCTATCAGCTTTTTCTTTTTTATCATTTCTGCATAAGAGAGTGGGGATATGGCACTTGCTGGAGAGCCATGGGTTTCCTACGGGGATGCGTTCACACAAGGGATTTCTAAGGTGGCTACTCTAGTTTGTTCCTGAGATCCTGAGTTTATTTTTGTGTCTACTGTTTGTTCAATATACTGCTACACCTCTCCCTCTTCAAGTTCTGGTTGGTTTTGATATTCTAGAGGGTTTAGAACAACAAAAGGATTTGTTGAAGTGGTGGCATTTGCTGTGGCTTGAAGGATGACCCTGAATGGAGTCTCAGATAAATGGAAAGTCTTCATTCAAATTATATTGGGCAAGGAAAGATTACCTTCATGGGAGGAGATGTGGGCAACCCTTCAACAAAAAGAATTAAGGAGGGATCTGGTTAAGGTCAACCTCAATGACAACAGTGGGAATGGCACAAAGACAAAGGAGGAGGAGGAGAACAAAAATCTAGCTTCAAAGGGACAACAAAAGCAGAAACAGAAGGACATTTCGAAGGTTAAATGTTTCATATGTGGCAAGATAGACGAATTTGCATCCCAATGTCCTTTGAAGCAAAAGGATAAGGATGAGAAACATGATCCTAAGGCTACTCTAGGAAAGCTTGACAAATACGAGTTTGCCATGAGTGCACACGGATCTCCAGGAGGGAAATAAGGCGATATTGAGCTATAGTCGAGAGGAATAAACGTGGGGAGGATACTTGAATAGTCCACCTCTTAGATCAATTCCTTGCTATGTGAACCCGAGATTCAACAATAACGAGATGGACTTAGTGTTAGATGATGCAGTGGATTGTCTGGAGAGACAGATGCAGTAGCCAAAGATCAGAGACTGATCAACGCAGAGCAAGGTTGGCAGCATTGTAGAAGTTAGCAACATCGTAGAAGATTCAGAGGGTCAAAGACTAGAGCAGTCAGATTCTAACATTCATGTGTTAGCAGTGGCAGCGCTAGCAGCATAGTAGATGCAACATTTGAGAGGGAGATGTAAATGTAGCAGTGGTAGTGGCATTATCATGGGTACTAGTACAGTAGTAGCAGCAACACAATGTTGGCGGCAGCAACGGTGCAGAAATGAGGTGCTTCAGAGATAGAGTAGCATGCAGTTGGACATTGTTGCTAGAGCAATTTCCTCGCTAAGAGGGAGTGTTAGTTTTTGGTAGCATAAATTGTGCTCTAGCCATGAAAATTGGTGGAGAGGCTAAGGAACATTATTAATAAAGAACCCAGAAACCTCTTTGTGAAATTCCACCCAGATTGTATTTTATTAAAATAATTAATATTTTTAATGGGGTTCCTAAGTATAAATTTAGGACAATTAAAATATTAATAGGTATTAATAAAAATATGGGAGAGAATGATCTAGAAGGCAGATCAAGTCATGTTTTAATATTACCCGTTGATTAGAGACTTAATCTTAGTCGTTGAATTCTCAACGAGAAAAGTATAAGGAGGCTTGTGTTTCATTTAGAGACACATAGAGAGATTGAGGAAATCGATTTTCTAAGATGAGAATTTCTCAGGAGGAAAATTGATTGGGGAGATCTTGTAGCATAGGGGCAGTGAGAATCCAGGAGTAGGAATTTCCGGAGAGTACAAGGCACAGAGAGGATAGAAATACGTCCAGAGGAGGGCTGAAGTTAACCTACGTAGTGTTGACATAGAGGCAACTAAGTCAGCGAGGAGAAGTTGAGTTTCTATTGAGGGAATTCGAAATTTAGTTGCTGAAATCTAGGGTGTGAGACTGGGACACAAGAAAGTCAATTTCTCATCCAGCAGAGGATCCAGAGCAAAGAGGAAGCATAATATCCAGGAGGGGTGATGCAGTTTAACATAGAAGCCATTAGAGGATGACATAGAGCCTCCAGAGCTGAAGGACCAGTCATTGTTTCTCAAGTGACAAGGTGAGATTATTTCACCAGTATTTGTCTAGTATTTTCTCTATAAGTATTGCTAGTTGAGCATCCTAGATTTGTACTCAGAATTTTCTCTTGCACAATAATAAACCCTCAGAGCTACTGCACTAGTTTTCCCACATTGGCTTTTTCCGGCGACTATTTTGTCCAAAAATAACTATGTCCAATGTATCTTGTTCTTTACTCAGTTTTCTGTTTCATGTAATCAAATTTTAAGTAGTGTAGGTTGCAGAAGTAATTTTCTTTAGTATTCAGAGAATAACTTGATAATGTATATTAAATTCAATTAGGTTAACTAGATTCAGATTTGCTGCAATAGGGGTTCCTTGAGGATTAGGAATTTTCACATTGGCAATCTCCTACCTATTCCTGGCTCTGGTAAATCTCGAGGTATAAAATCTCAGATTTCAAAGGCGTAATTGAAGTCCCTTTTAGATATAGCAGAATAAAGAAATAATCTCTTTATGGGGCGCTTAGAGCAGCGCACGCCCCTGAGAAGGTTACTACATGATTTTTATTACCTTCAATTACAGTGGATTAGTAAGTTCCCAAAAAAAAAACTAGATCTTCAAATATTGATCCTTTCCTCTAGTCTTGATATTATTTTTCTTTAGGAAACATTGGGTCCAGGAGATATGATAACTGAAGAATTGAATAAAATGTTCCATGGTTGGTCTTTTTTCTCATTTGATGCAAGGCTTTGATCAGGGGGTTTGGCCATGGGTCTCAATTTGATGTTTATTAAGGTCTCCAACATATGGGGCTCTGATATGGTCCTTAGAGCAAACATTTACTCAACATAATTGAGCATGGAATTAAATATTTGTGAACCTCGTTATGAAAGAGCTCCTCTTAAGAACAGTTTAATGGTTTCCATTCATGAAGACAGATAATCTCATTATAGAAGACATATGAATTTTGTGCATTGGAAATATGGGGTCCTCAAGCCCTCTTGGTCCCAATGGTGGACTTTTATCAGGATATTCGCTGACAATCATCTTATTCATGTTAATCTCATTAAACTTAAACCTTGAAGAACACGTGAACGGAAACATGATGGTGGCCAAGCGTCTTGATAAATTTCTTCTAACAGAAAACATGGTTGGCACTCTTCCCCTAATTTGGCAATGGATTGGAATTGTTGGAGAATTTGATCACCATTTGGTTCTACTAGAATTAAAGGGAGGAAATTGAAATTCTGAAAGTCCTTTTAAATTTAATCATTCTAGGCAGAAAGTTATGTGTAGCTAGTAAAGGATACATGGTCTTCATTCCATTTGGATTCAAGGGTATCCATTACTCAGAAATTTGTGAATAACTAAAAGAAGTTTAAGAAAGCATCCATCCAATGGGAAATCTAGAAGAAGGCTAGATATGAGGTAGAACTTAAATATGTTGAAGGAGAACTGGAAATAATTAAAGCACTTGAGGGTGGATGGTATGATTCTACGAATACCAAACATAGGATCATGCAATTGGAAACCTCAAAGAGAAATATTTTGGCCGAGAAGGAATAATAATGGAAGCTGAACAAACAAGCGGTATGGATTAAAAGTGGGGATGAGTACACAAAATTCTTTCACAACTATGATAAAGGTAAAAAAAATGTAATATGATTTGGGAAATTCCAAAACTTGGTGGAAGCAAGGAAGAAAGCTTTGACGAATTTGCATCCTTGGGAAAGGCTTTCTTCCAAAATTTGTTAAAGGCCCCGAAAGAGGCTTCCATTGTTGAAATATTCTATGTAGCCCAGTTCTTTCTGATATTTTTGGATGAGGAAGATAATCAGAATCTAATGGAGTTTTTAATAAAACGAAATTTGTTCGCGGTTCTAAAATGTATGTAGAAGGATAAAAGTCCTGGGTCGGATGGCTAGACTGTGGAGTTATGTTTGGGAATTTTTGAGTTGATAGGGGAAAAAATTCTATGGGTGTTTGATGATTCTCGAAAAAATGGGAGAATTCATGGTCCAATAAATTCAACCTTTATAACACTTATCCCAAAGGTGGACGATCCCCAATCTTTTGATTATTTCAAGCCTATTTCTATGTGCAATTTCATTTACGAAATCGTTGCCAAGATCATAGCCATGCACCTGTGACCTGTGCTATATAGGAATGTATCTAAAGAACACTTTGGTTTTCTAGAGCATCACTAGATCTATGAAGCTATTGGGGTGGAACAAGAAGGTTTTCACAACATAAAAATCTAGAAGTCGAAAGGGATTGTTGCAAAAATTGACTTGTCAAATGCTTATAAAAGAGTCAACTGGAAATTTGAATGATTCCTACTCACTTGGAGTTTGATGTCCCTTTTAATAACTAGGTTATGGGATGCATGAATAATGTATCCTTTGCAGTTTTGATTAATGACTCAACATCCCCTTTTTTTCATGCCTAGAGAGGACTAAGTCAAGGTTTCCCTTTGTCTCCTCTCCTATTTATGTTAGGATTTAAAGGGTTGAGCATATTGATTCTGGATGCTACACGTCGGGGTGACCTATAGGGCATTGTAGTGGAAGTAAATCTCTTTATCACTTGATTTTTATGGATGATATCGTAATTTTTTGCAATGGTTCGAGAGAAGACTTGGAATCCATTAAGGAATCCCTTGCTCTATTTTAGAAAGCCATAGGAATGATCATCAATGTTCATAAATCTAACCTATTATACAATGGGCTACTCAGTGGAGAGGTGAGGAGGGCTTAGACTTACTTAACTTTTGCAGTTAAGTTGATCTGTGAAAACCTCACATGATCTTGACATATGTGGAACACAAAAAAATACAAATATAAACATAAACACAAAGATACAGTAGAAATAAATCTTCAATTTGTTAATATCAAGGAACTGAAAGATGCTTACAAGCAGGATGGAATTAAACTAGCTCGGATGATGGTTGCTTATCTCTAAGAATAAATGTGGCGGATACATGCCTTTGAATTATGTTACAAATAGGCTCAAGGGAATTTTTATTATTGAACGAAAAAGAGGAACCTAAACAACCAAAACCATAACACCGGGATATGGAATGCCAAGAGTTTGTGGGCCCTATTAGTGTTAGCTGGGCAACCAAATTCCTGGGGTTGTAACTTGGTCATATGATCTATGTTTTGCGTGTACGATACCTCATTAGAAATATATCTCTAAGTACTATATGATTTTTGGTAAACCCATAGACCTCGAAAAAATGTCGTTTAGGGGCTCAAAACAACTTCGGAAGTTCAAGACCCAAAAAACTACTAAAATTAGTAAATGCTGCTATAAAGAGGGAAACTAATGAAAATTATTGGAGGTCAATGTGGAATAGGTGGGTGGAAACTAATATCCACCTGTATTAGTCCTCCCCCCTTGGGAATAAATGGTCCCAATTGCGTGTAGAGCCTCCATGAGGTGAAGAAATTTTTGTTGAACTTGGTTCCTGGTGAACCACTTTCCTTGGTGGAGGATTTGTCATGCTTTGACAACTCGATATAGCTGGATCCTCTACTAGTGAGTGTTCTTGATATGTGTTTTCATGATCCTATCAGTTATGGCCTTTTCGATGCAGCTTGGGTTGAGCTTTGTTGGTGTCAGTTTCTCAGCAACGTTGGATGTATCCAACAATGGGGAAAAGTATGGTCGTAGCTGATCCACAATAAATAGTTAGTGTAGACCAAGGAACGGTTGAATGATGATCTTGAAGACATTGTCCCCTACAACTTGGTGATGGTGTTGTTTGGATCTGAGATAATAACTGTGGGATCTGAAAATGTACTGACACTCGTACAAAGAAAAGCTTAACAGTGGCTTCTGCTATGATACTCTTCTTGTAGGCTTCCAAAATGGTCATCTTATAGAATCTGTTGATGACCACGAAAACACAGTCATTTCCATGCTTAGTAGAAGGAAATCCTGACATGTAATCCATGGAGATGGATTCCTAAGGCTCACTATGAGTAGGAAGAGGAGTATATAGGCCTTGCTTCTTTATTGTCGGTTTGGAAATGGTATAAGAAGTGAAATATCTTATGTACTTCCCAACATCTCGTGGAAGGTTCGACCAATAAAAATACTTCTGCAACACTGCCACTATTTTCTCTAATCTGAAATGTCCATTGACCCGATTGTAGTGCACCTCCAAAATAATCTTTGAACACTCGATTGAAGGAACATAGAGGTGTCCCAGGTGGCTTAACAGTGTGCCCTGGAGGTGAAAATATGAAACTCTTTTTCCTTCTAGGAGAATTTGGTATGTGTTGCTGAATTCTGGATTTCTCTTGTAAAGATGCAGTCACCCTTGTGTCCACATGTGTTGAGCGCAATGGTCAGTACCATAACTAATGGTCGGTTGAGATAGTATGCAACATTATTGGTGGTTCCCTTCTTGTACTTGATCTTCAAATAGAACTGTTGTAGATATGTGGACCACTTTTGATGGCGATCATTCTAAAACTTTCCTTATGTTTGTATGAACTGCAAGGGTCAGTGGTCTGTGTGGATGACGTTTCCGTCCCTAGAATGTAATGCTTCCATTGTCAGCAGGCCTGCACAATGGAATACATCTCTTTGTCATATGTGGAACACTTTCATATTGCGTCTGAATGTGTCTCACTATGATATGCTACTGAATTCCCCTGCTGAGTTAGAACTACCTCGATAGCATAGTCAAAGGCATTTGTCTCAATCTAAAATGGTTGTTGCATGTCTGTTAATGTGAGCATTATACAGAGCAGAGGCAATGCTTCAACTTGAAAAATTCCTTCTGTTGGGATTCTTACCAAAAGAATTTTCCTTTTGCTTCACCCTTGGTGAGTTGACTCAAAGGTCAAGTGATATGAAAGAAACCCAAAATGAACCTGCACTAGAAATAAGAAAGACCCATAAAGCTGCGTAGCTCTATTAGAGTGGTCGGGTTTGGCAAATCTCGAATAACTTGTATCTCAGATGGGTCCACGTGCACATGCCGATCATCAATGATGTACCCCAATTATTGAAACTAGGTGATACCAAAAGTGCATTTCTCCAAATTGGCACACAACTTGTGTTATCGCGGGGTTTGGAGGACTTGCTGAATATGGTGCAGGTGCTCTTCCCAACTCTGGATGAAGATACAGATGTCGTTCAAATACACTACCACAAATTAGTTGGTGAAGGGCCGCAAGATGTCATCCATCAACCTCACAAATGTTTTGAGGGCATTCATCAACCCAAAGGCATGACCAACCATTCAAAAAGGCCTTCCTATGATTTAAAGGTATTCTTCCACACATTAGAGGGTTTGATTGGTACTTGGTGATAAATTAAATTCAAATCAATCTTACTGAAATATTTTTCGCCCTTGAGCTGGTCCAAAATGTCATAAATTTGTGGGATTGGATACCTATTCATGAGAGTTGTCTTTTTTTTTTCCTCAAAAAAAGCGTAATTTTCATTAAAAAGATAGGAAAATTACATGTTGTATGATACTTCAGATATGAATTGTTGTCAGCAAAAAGGGAGTATTTTCTAGAGCTATTATAAGCTTTACAAAAACTATTATGATGCTTACTGATAATAAACTTTTGAGAGGTCCAGTAAGTTTATGAGAATATGAGTTTTGTCCAAAAATATACTGAAAACTGGTAAGTACATACATAGAAGGAGAAAGTAAAAGAAAAGTTGCTGAATGATCTAGCGATCATTCTGATAGGAACCAATCATGTCCATAAAAGGACAATGATAGTAACTGTAGAAACTGTCGCCCTTGTATTCCTGTATCTACCATTGACCTCTGTTCAGTTGCGCTGCCTCTTTGGATAAACGATCAACAATCTCATTCCTTTCCTTGTATATATGTGAGCATGCAAATGAATGAAATTGGGACTTTAGAGAAAGGATATCAGTCAGAATATCTCTAAGTGTGTGCAAGTGACAATGCTTAACTTCATTTGTCCAGTTAATTATGAGCTGTGGGTCTCCGAATATCTGAAGTTGTTGGCAATTTTGTTCTTTTGCAAAAAGGAGAAGGTATTTTAGGCTACTTAATTCAGCACAGTTGTTGGTGCCTCTGCCAAGGCTGAACTTGATTCTATAAGACATTATATTATCCATATGCAACACCGCCCCTCCAACACAGCCTTTAGCTTGTACTGAGACATCAAAATAACCCTAAGGGGAGTTTATGTCTATGGATTCCTGGGTAATGATTCGAGGGGGTCAGATGTCTTGGTCCTCCGGGAGCAAATTCTATAAATTCAACAATGATCGGACTCCCACAGAAGTGATGAAATTTTCTTGATGTGCCATTTTCACTATAGCTCCTGAATTTTCCTCTAAATTTCATCGTTCTCCAGAGCAAAGCATCAGTAGATCAGTTTGTTGGGTATCAAAACGCCCAAGGTCAGATTGATGGAGTGCTTGACCTCACAGTGCAGGGGTGCCTCTGTTGGTGAGGTGAAGATGTCCATGTACTCCTCCACGACCTTGTCTATCTGTTGTTATCACATGGACGAGCCTTATTTCGAGGTTGTGGATGTGGCCACAATCTTATTCTTTCCCTGAGGGAAAATCATAAGGAAGACAAATTTCCCAGTCTGGGAAATGATCTTACTGCATTTCTTCAAAAATATTAAAGAGATGGTGGTAGGTGGTGCTACCTCGAGTATCATGTATACCTTGTTTCCCAAATAAATAATAATAGTGCGAGGCCTACACTGATATACAACAAGATTATTCCACAAGTATGGTTGGCCTAATAAAACATCACAAAATTCAAGAGGATAAATATCACACAATACCTCATATGTAAAGGACTTGATCTTGTAGGGAAGGCGGCATTGTTGGTTGGCGTATAGATCTCGTCCTTGGTGAATCCACTCGATGGTGTATGACTACAACTATGGAGTGGTTGGTAGGCCCAACCGCTTCACAAACTCTACTGAAATGAGGTTCTTTTGGATTCCACTGTTGACAATGAACTGGAATGAAGAACCCTTCACCCACATCTATGAGTCAAAGAGTTTCTTCCCCCTCCTTTGGATCTTCGAGCTCAATCTTTTAGATCTTAGTGGTGGAGACGATGGCATTGGGCTCCGCGTCAATAATATGCTTCCCTTTGTCATTCCCCTTTTTGAGTTCTTACTCGGAGTCAAAACATGCATCTGATTCGGAAACCTTAAGCTCAGCCAACAATGACTACTTGCCTCGACACTCAATTATTTGTGAGTGGGGCTTTTATGGAACTCACACCATTTCCCTATGTCATTATTTGTCTTTGTGTCATTATTCTATGCTTGCGTATTCAACGGGTTGTCCTGGGTCGTTGCACCTTGGCTTTGTCCTTTGTTCTACGATATGGGGGAACCTTTCCCTTGCTTATGATTCACAAATACAAAGTCTCGCTTCTTTTTTTAAAATTTATGCTTGATCTTGACAACATATCAATAGGCGACACTATGCAAGAAGATGTCCCATAACTCCATATCATCCTAGATGTACTTGTATAGACAATCACGGTACTTGAGTGAAAAATTCTTCTCAAAATCCTTGATACCCACCTTCATGCAAAGGGTATGAGAAATATTTTTGAACTTTGGCATGTCTTGGTCCTTTCACTGCCACAATGTGGTCCGCTTTATGTATTTATCTTCATAGCTCCTGATAGTGTAATGTTGTTCCTTGATGGTGTCTTAGAAATAATTCCAAGTGGGTGCAGGTAAAATCAATGAGGGTTCCCTCTCACCCTTCTGTTCACAATAGGTTTCCCAATAGTCCTTGACAGGGGGGTGACTTTGAGGAGTGAAAAAGTAATATTTTCCCGACTGGAAAAGTCATGAACTGAAAATTATCCTTCCAACATATTTAACCATATATCGACAATGTCTGCATCTATTTGGCCTTCAAATATGGGAATGTTAAAGTTGACTTGTACCTTAAAGGGAGTGGCACTACTAGAGTGGTTGTTGGATGAAGATGCGTCGCCTGTGGGTAGTTGTTGAAAGATCTAGGCATACTTATCCATCATCGCATTCCTCTGTGGCTCAAGGGATTCCTCAAAATATTTTGAAAGGATATCCTACTCCCTCATATTTCGTTTCTTCCACTATGGTTTGCGAGGTTGGTCTTGTAAAGGTTCAACCAGTTTGAGCCCTAACTCCTTATACCCGAAAAATTGCTAAAAATAGTAAATGTTACTATAATAAAGGAAACTAATGAAACCAACTAGAGGTCAAGGTGGAATAGGTGGGTGGCCACCAATATCCACCTAGATCATCAAATATCTGGGCTTCTATTTAAAAACCAATTCATATAGGAATCATGACTAGATGTGGTTATTGGCCTAAGTGGAGAAAAGGCCTAAGCATTGGAGTTTCAAATGTTTCTCAAGAGCTGGTAGGTTAGTACTGATCAAATCAATACTTGAAGCCATCCATATTTTTTGATTGGCTCTAACTTGGGTTCTGAAAGGAATTTTAGCAAATATAAGGAAACTCTGTGGGAGGTTCTTGCGGGATGGGTCTAAATAAGAAGTTGTTCTTCCATGGGTGGCTTTGGAAAAGATAACATTTCCTAATTCATGGGGTGGTTGGGGCCTAAGGACCTTCTTATTTTTGTGAAAGCCCTTTTGGATTAGAAAGCTGAATAAAAGAACCTTGAATTCTTAAGTCATACAGAAAGAAACCATTTATTATTTCAATGTTGTTGGATGAGGCCTGATGGACCAATTTATTGATGCTCTTTTATGGAGAACGATGAGATCAAGAGACAAATTTAGGAGTTATTGCAGAAATGGCTCATCAAGCCATGTTCATCACCCTGTGGGAGCCTAACCATGTTGGTACAGAAGAAGGATGAGACCTGGAGACTCTGTATTGACTATCCGGTGTTAAACAAGATCACTATCCAGAACAGGTATTCGATCCCATAGATTGATGACCTTCTGGACTAGCTCAACGGGGCCAAATATTTTAGTAAGATTGACTTAATTCCAGTTATCACCAAGTACCAATCGAACCCCCCGATGTGTGGAAGTCTGCCTTCAAATATAAGGAGGGACATTTTGAATGGTTGGTCATGCCTTTCAGGTTGACGAATGCCCCCACAACCTTCATGAGGCTAATGGATGACATCTTGCAACGCTTCACAAACTCATTTCTGGTGATGTATTTGGATGACATCCTAAGCTTTGGACAGAGTTAGGAAGATCATCTCCACTTTATTTGACATATCCTCCAAACCCTATGACAACACAAGTTGTGTGCCAATTTGGAGAAATGCACTTTTGGTATGACCCACATTCAATACTTGGGGTACATCATTGATGAGTGGGGTGTGCATGGGGACCCAACGAAGATACAAGTCATTTGGAATTCGCTATCCCAAACCACTCTAACAGAGTTCCACAACTTTCTGTGTCTCACCAATTTCTACAACAGGTTTGTGTTGGGGTTCTCTCAGATCACTTGACCTTTAACTCAAGTCACCAAGGGCGGAGAGAAAGCAAAGTTATTTTGGTCTAAATCCCAACAAAAGGCATTTGCAAAGTTGCAACATTTCCTCTTCTCTGCACCAATGCTCACATTACCAGACCTGCAACAACCATTTGAGATTGAGATAGATGTCTCCAACTATGATATTGGTGCAGTTCTTAGTTAATAGGGGCTTCTAGTGGCATATCCATTAGGGGAATTTTGAGGTATAAAATTGGTCCTCCTAAGGAAATTATATAATAATAGTGGAAATAATAAAATAAGATTATATTACATCATCAAATTTTAGAGGGGAAAAAAGAAAAAACTATTTTTTTCAACTCGTATTTTCAATTTATATCCCTATGGATTTACTCAAATTTTGAGCGACAACACTTGTTGGATACATAATTTGATTCCTCATCCAAGGAGTACCCATGTTCCATACTTTTGATGGACCCTTCTACTCAGAAAATGAGAAATACATGAAAAACGTGATTGCAATCATGTGTTTTAATGTATTTCTCATTTTTCATGTAGTAGGGTCCATTGAAAGTATGCAACATGGGTACTCCTTGGATGAGGAATTAAATTTTGCATCCAAAAAGTACTCCCGCTTGAAATTTAAGTAAAATGTTAGGGAGATAATTTGAAAAATTAGTTTTATTATTTTATTATTTTTTAATCATTTTACTTTTTTACTCCAAAAATGGTGTATCATCCCCCATGGTTGACATCATCATCTTGAATCGTATTGGTTCTTATAAATTTTATTTTGGTTGTACAATTTCTTAGGAGGCCCATTTTAGACCTCAAAATTCCTCTAATGCAAAGTGAGACACTTTCAGACACAGTCTGAAAGTATTCCACCTATGAAAAGGAGATGTATCCCATTGTGTAGGCTTGCCGACAATGGAAGCATTACTTATGGGAAATGAAACGATCATCCACACAGAACATTGACCCTTGCAGTTAATACAAACACAAGGGAAGTTGTACAATGATTGCAACCAGAAATGGTCCACATACCTACAACGGTTCCATTTGAACATTAAGTACAAGAAGAGCAGCACGAATAATGTTGCAAACTGCCTCGACTGATCGTTGGTCGTGTCACTAACCAATGGGCTCGACTCTTGTGGGTATGAGATTTTGGGGTGGCTACATATTTACAAGAGCGATCCAAATTTTGGCAACACATACCAGACACTCCTGGAAAGCAAGAAAGCTCCAAATTTTCACCTCCGGGATGCACTATCATGCCACCTAGGACACCTCTGGTTCCTTCAAGTGAGTGTTCCAAGATGATTTAGGAGGTGCACTACAGTTGGGTCATTGGACATTTTACAGTAGAGAAAATAGTGGTAGTGATGCAGAAGTATTTTTATTGGCCAAACCTTCGACAAGATGTTGGGAAGTACATCAAATCCTGCACTGACTGCGCCATTTCCAAACTAACCATCAAGAAGCAAGGCCACTCCTCTTCCTACTCCTATTCGACCTTGGGAATCCATATCTATGGATTACATGTCAGGCCTTCCTTCTACTAAGAATGGCAACGACTGTGTTTTCATGGTCATTGACATATTCTCTAAGATGGTCATTCTAGTGGCCAGCAAGAAGAGTATCACAACATAAGCCACTGCTAATATCTTCTTTGAATGAGTGTGGGTACACTTTGGGATACCATATTACATATCTCAAATCGAGACAACAGGTTCCTAAGTACATTTTAGTCAAGTTTCTGGTCGATGCTGGATACCAATCTCACTATGTCCATGGCTTTTCACCCCAAAACTAATGGAAAAATAGAAGTCATTAACAAGATGATCATACACATTCTACGTATTTACAACTCGAAGCATCCATGCACATGGGATGAAAGCCTTCCCTATGTAAATCACGACTACAAAAAATCTCTCTATAACTCAATTGGACACAACCCATTTTAGGTGGGGTTGGAATTCCAGCCACTATGTCCCATTGATGTGGCCATACTATTTGTAGCTACTCAAGAAGATTTGGCTCATGTCCAGTCTAAAGCTGACAAGACCAACAACTTCATTGAGTGCATTTAGCAAATCCATCAACAGGTCCATGACATATTGGATAGAGCTAATGATAAGAACAAGCAGTGTCATGATCAACATCAGGTGCCCCAATAGTTCCAGTTGGGTGATAAAGTTTGGTTACATTTGCAAAAGGAGCGCTTCGTTGGGCCCCACAGCAAACTTTTCCCACTCCAATATGTTTAAAATAACACCAATAAATGCTAAAAATAGAAATGCTATAAATAGCATTGCTATAGATAGCATTTCAAGTACTAGTGATGGAAATAGCAACAAGGAATGCAAAAAATAAAAATGATAAAAATAGCATTGCTATATATATCATTTCAAGATATATTCCAATTTTAATTAGTCCCTGAATTAAAATTCAAATTTGATCTCAGTAGTTGTTGGTAAAATAATTAGTTAATTAATCTTGACTTAATTAGTTGGAGAAAATGAAACATGAAGTCCATGCGAAGACATGCAACAATTATCCCTTTGATTGAGGAAGTTATCCCTTAATTAAGGAGATAAGGATGATTTGTATTTGAGTTGTCGTTAGTTAGCTCAGTTAACTAAGTTAATTCCAGTGAGATTAGTTCCAACAGTTTGTGGAACTGATTGTGAGTTCAGTTAGTCAATGCATGCATGCATGCAACTAGTGTACTTCAGATAACTGAATATTCTCTCATAAATAACTCATGCATGTCAGTTCAGACAAAGACCCAGTTGATAGTAAAGGAGGGGACAATGTACTATCAGCTGGAAGAATTTTCCTATATAGGAAAATCTTCCATGCAGAAGGAATTACCTCCTTCAGGATTGCACAATTATTTCAGAGGTCAGTGTTGTGTGTGAGGTGAGATTCACACAGGTTGTAGCTGGAGGACCTAGGAGAAACTGCACAAGGAAATAGGAGGCTTGGAGGACTGAAGGAAGGCATATGTGTTGTCTATTTTGTCTATAAGCAGTAGTGAGGGATTGTACTGAGAGCTGAATAGCTTGTGAGCTAAAGCTTTATGTAATCCTGAGATATTCCACTTGTATGATAATACAGATATCAGGGTTTATAGCTAAGGCTTTCCCCAGAGTATTCTTCTGTGTTTCATGTGTGATTGATTTCTTCTTCATCTGTTATATGTGTTATGTTTGATCTTGCTCAAAATCAATTAAGCTTCCGCAAGTTTGATTGTAGAAGTAGATTAAGTATATTGCTTTAATTACATTGCATTATCAGTTTAATCTACAGGAGAATTTCTACATGGTATCGGAGCGAGGTTTTGTAGAAAAAGTTCTACAGTTTATCGGAGCAATGGTGAGTCTTGCTCTCCTTGGTCTTCCTAAGAGTTAGCATAGCTACCAAGAGAACAGTATACAAGGAATAGAGAAACTGTCGGATTGGGAATGACTGTGGTCGGATCTCATGCAGGAGGAGATCAGGAGGAGCACCAGAGATGGTTCTTCATCCAAGGATTATGAAGAAAATCTAGCCTTAGCTAGTAAGGCAAGGAAAGGGAAGGAGAAGGGTTCTCATCCCAAATCGAGTTCTTCTCATGGAGGGAAGAAGGAAAGCAAATCTAAAGTAAGATGCTTTACTTTTCATGAGGTGTGCCATTATGCAACTAATTGTCCATTGAAGAAATCCAAGAAGGGATCCTAGGAAGGATTTGAAAGTGAGGCATTGGCCTCTCAGTTCGAATTGGATTTTACCCTCATCGCATGCATGGTTTCATCGATGATGGGTTGTGGTTGGGTTCTTGATAGTGGAGCCTCATTCCACATGACATGCGATAAGAGTTTGTTCAGTACCTTGGAGGAGAAAGACCTCAAGATACTCATAAAGATGGGTAATGATGAAAAGTATAGTGTTTTAGCAGTGGGCACAGTTTCTTTTCAGAGGGAGCATGGAGCTCACATTACCTTGACAGATGTGAAGTATGTGCCAGGACTGAAGAAGAACTTGGTATCGATTGCAATACTGGAGGACAAAGGCTATTATGTAGTCTTCAGTAAGGGAAAGGTTTTCCTTAGACACATCACCACGAGATAGGTGAAGCAAATCGGTTCACGAGTCAAGAACCTATATGATCTTGAGGTTCAAGATGCATGTAAAGCATTGAGGAGCAAGGCAACTGTTGGAGACTTGGTGGTTGAGAGGGAGAGTACATTACCTCTCAACATGCAGTGCCAGAAGAAGTCTCAGACAATTGTGGAGGAGCCATAAATGGTGAAGCAGCGTCAGGAGGTTGTGGAGTAGCCACAACTAGAGAAGCCAAGAGGAGATCGAGCCAAGTGGGCAGAGAAATCACATGCAACCATACCTCCAGGTGTGAAGTGGGGCGATGTGAAGTGATAGTCCCAAGAAGGCTGAAATAGGGGCAAGATCCTTGAGGTACCCAACCTCTTTGATTAGACCTTGGTATGGGAGCCCCGACGAGGAGTAGCAGGACTGGCTAAGTGGGTAGAGACAGATGCGGATGGAGCAGCAAAGGAAGCTTCAGCATCAAAGGGTTTTTCTAGCCCATCAGGGAGGTCAATTGGGAGATCAGTTACTTACTTCTCAGTAAATGAGTTGCAGTGCAGCAGTGGGCAGCATGATGCAACATGATGAGAGGAGGTGCAGTGTGGATGCAGTGCTGGGAGATAGGACCAGCAGCATCACAAATGTAGCAGGAGGAATCAGTGTGATTTATGCAGTCAGAGATCAAGGTGACAGAGGCTAGGGAAGTCAGATACTAAAGAGCACAAAGGTGCATAGTTTTCAGTCAACAAAGGCAATATCAGTCAGAGACTTTGATGACAGAGGCATCATTTTGATTCAGGTTGGATTTTTTTGTTTCTGAGTTGCTAGAGCAACAACATTAGTG